>JAZHYW010012677.1:120000-400047 GCA_037355805.1 Ixodes ricinus | reverse complement strand
TCAGAAGTCTCTCGTTGTCGCCGCTGTCATGCAGCAGAAAATAATCTCCTTTTGCTGTGACCTGCATGAAGTTGGAAAAGTTATTACGAAATCACATACATAACGAAGCAGAGCACTTTACCTTAAACTCTGCGGGAGTCGCGGTCAAAAGCTCACCGGACAAAAGCTCACCGGACAAAACTCACCGGACAGAAGCTCACCGGACAAAAGCTCACCTATCTTTTCACAGACCCGGACAAAAACTCACCCATTTTTTCACATACCTGGACAAAAGCTCACCACGAGAAAATGACATGTAGGGCTTAACACGAGTGTGGACAACTTAGGTGCATGCATGCGACACAAAAAGGCAACGATAAATTAAATCTGACAGGCGCATGGTTTGTTGATTTTAATAGAAACATGTTTATTTATCGATTGGTTAGAAGCGAATGCAGTCCCCTACTAGCTCCAGAAGTCTTGGTAGATCTCGATGTATATGCAAGCCCTCGCAAATATTTCTAAGACAACTCTGCAGGCGCAGAGCGGTTTTTCGCACCCGTTTGACTGTGGGCTCACCTCTCGGGGCTTGTGTCAGTGCCGTGGCAACGAGCGCCTGATTTTGCTGTAGGCATTCATTCAATCAGCCTCAAGACGCTTGGATGGGCGTGGCCGAGGAGCTTCTGGAACCCGGTACTCCATCCTTCGCAGGTGTTGTTCATCCGGTCTTTATCTTGAAGAGTGGCGTCGTACATATTCCACCGTACCGGGGGAAACTCCGGTTGTCGTCGGAGCAGAGTTAGGCAAAGGGAAGAATTCGCTCTGGGTGCCGCCGCAGATGGAACCAGTGTTGCCAGGTCTACTGATTTATCAGTAGATCTACTGATTTCGTCCCGGGTCTACTGATTCACTGAAAAATAAGAAAATCTACTGACTTTTTTTTTTTTTTAGTGAACATATTAAAATTTATTATTTGGCCCCTTCAGTTCCTAGGGTCGCCAATCAAAGGAAACTGATATTCTCCAAAAATGAAAAACGAAGCACTGGCTAGATGGCCCAGAAGCCCGTCGACGGTGACATCCGGGCCAGAGCCATGTACGGGGAGAGCTTGGGCAGTCTATAATCTCGCCGCCGTAACGTCCCTCTCCCGAGTGAGCCAATCACCCCGCGGCACAGAGCGAGAGGCGTGACTGCATGCGCCTGAACTCTCGGCTGCTTCGAGCTGAGCGGAGAGGGCCGCCATTTTCATTCATTCGCCCGGCGAAATGCATGGGATCGACATCCAAATATCAGCGCTTTACTTTTATTTGGCAGGCTCTGGCAAGAAAATGATATAATGTTATTCCTCGGTAGCTTAAAAGGCTAACGAACTAAGTTTCTCCGCGTTTGAACGCAAACTTTAGGTCAGGCGAAAAAGAAATAAGCCCGTAGCAGACGACGCGTAGCCTCAACAGTGCTCCGCACCAACAGCGTAGCGTCAAAAACCTTCCACAGCCCAGTAAGGAAATATGGCAGCTTGCAGAGGACTTCCATTCCTTCCATTGGGCATGTACGCGCGCATTTGCCGGAACGTCTTGTTTTGGCTTTGTTTCAATATTAGCGACAGCTGGATGTCGCACTCATCTGTTGATCCCAAAAGTGGCTCAGTCTCGATTTCAAAGAATAATACTCGAACACTAATCAATGCTGATCGAAAAAAAAAAGAAACCATTTACGGTGCTATTTCACTTTGTCCTCCATAAAACAGGTAAACTTCAGTTGGGTCTTGTTTTTTTCATTTTTATTTGTGTATATTACCATGGTGTTTGTTACTCTATACTATTTCTTCGACGTGTGGTTTAATAGAAATAGCAAAACATGGCAAAACACAGATTTCGTAGAATCTACTGATTTTTGTGCAAATCTACTGACTTTTGGGGATCAATCTGCTGACTTTTTTTTCTCCGTCTGGCAACACTGGATGGAACAGAAGCATAACGGAAGCGGCCGTTGACATACGTGCAATCGAAATAGTCCAGCAGGTAGCCGATGTCTCCGGTAGACTTTTCCCTGGTGGTTAGTTCTTGTGGAACAAGCTGTGGTGGAAGGAACGCGAGCCAATCTAAAATCCCGCACAGTTTTCTAAATTGGTCATCTGTCTTGTACTTTTCCAAAAAACCCAACTCCCGTTCTTTCAAGGTTTTTTTTTTTTAAATTCGCAACTCATTGGTGGATGGGGTACACGTTCTCCTAAAAATGGTCCAATGTCCATCGCGTCCGCACTTCATTCAAGTCCGTGTTTCGCCCGGGTAGCAAAAAAAAAAAAAAATCGAGGTGAGCTTTTGCTTGGGTCTGTCAAAAAAACGGGTGAGCTTTTGTCTGGGTCTATCAAAAAACGGGTGAGCTTTTGTCCGGTGAGCTTTTGTCCGGTTACCACTCTGCGGTGTCTGCCTGCACGTTGATACACTGTATACAAAATTCGCGCGCTGCCTTTGTTTGCAAATTTTGCGCCGAGGTGTGGATGGAGCAGGAATCTGCGAGGAAGTGTTGTCCGTTACGGAGGAGGTTGCATCCAAGAATTTATGCAGTGGTCGGCCTTTCACCGCAATAAAAATATATAAAAATTGGTTTACTTTATGCAAACTAAAAATATAAAAACAAGTTTTCGCAACTTACCTGCTCTTAGCTTTATCTCATGACGTACTCTGAGAAGATTTTGCTCGCTTCGGTCACCGCCGTACGTGTGATTGCTCGAGTAGGATGGTATACAGGTTATGGCTAAATCTGTTACATCTTTAGTTTTACAAAGTCTTCTTTGCCGGCAGGCCCAGTAGAGCGTCAGTTCTTTAGTCTAAGTACGAGTGTAAGATTGTCCATCATAGAATTCGGAAATTCCTGGGTCTGTGCAAATCGGGTGACACGCGTAATACAACAAAGTAACAGTGGCGAACAGGCGACACTTTTGAACATACCTTTTTGCTAGGTTCTTTGCGAAGTACCTTTGTTTCCTACTACTTCTAGTTTCGTTCCGAATGTTCAACCTTCGGACCGAAACCCCGAACTGCAGCACATGTTACAGAACCTTCGCCCACGATCAACCTTGGTTACCTTGTACAGGTTTGGCACGGTCTACACAATTTTCCAAGAAACCCAGCTAGAACGAACTATATGACAACGTTTGGGTTACTGTGTGACAGGTGGCCCGAGTTACAAATTATCTTATGGCAAATGTCCCGCTGTGATCAATTGACCTATAATGAATCGACGAGTGACTAACGGGTCGTATCACAAAGCTGGCCAGTCAGCCAATAGAGTGCGCCAAAAGACAACCTGCACTACGTTTCGAAGCACTGGGAAAAATTGAGTGATGCACAACTATCTAGCACAGCTGGGGACAGGCGGGAAAGACGAAAATTGGGACTCCCTTCCGCGTGGCTGCGGCCAAAAGTCTGAACCCTGTTTCCCAGTAGGTCCTGTGAGGTAATGCCGACAAGGTTTGACCAGAGGAAAATTGGCGACTCTCTCGCACGAGGGTGATGTTTTTAGTTTGTTCGCCCGATCCCCCGAAGGTCATCCTGGTGATATCCCACAATACCTGGTGATATAGTTAAAGAGAGAAAAGTTGGTCTTAGAAGGGCGGGAGGAATTACATGTTTGTGTCTTTTTGGACTTAGGCTAGGGGCGCCAGCTACTCCCCATTACAAAGGGTATAGCCATTAACATCCATCCATCAACCTCATTGGTTGTACAACTGAACCTTGCCACCGGTATGCCCCCGTCTCCAAAGGAGAGCGGAATTTGCGCACAAAGCCCGAGTACAAAAAAGAACCAGCATTTAACCCTCAAGACATTGTTGAACCCTCCCCCCGTAGAACACGGGGAAAGTTCGAATATTGGTGATAAAAATAGAAGGAAGTGGGTGCGTTACTCAAAAGACCGCGCAAGATAACGATGCCTCCCCCTCCCCCCCCCCCCAATTTCTTTTTCAAGGCCAAACGCAGGTGAGCAGTGCCATACCGCACTAATATAACATTGACTTTTTTGGTTAAAAGAAAAAAAAATAATTCGGCATGCGTTTATCGGTCTACTTCGAAATCACAGAACGCGTGCCAGCTGTGCCATATCTGCTATAATATATTTACACCTTTCGGGCAAACAGAAACCCCCTCCCCTCCCAGCACCCCCCCCCCCCAAAAAAAAAAAATATATATATATATAATTGATATTTTAGCATACGTTTATTGGTTTAATCCGTAAACACCGAACCCCACGTCTTTATCGTTTTATTGTACTATGCGTCTTTTTCAGTGGCTCGTTTAAAAATATTATTTTATGCTTTTTGGCATATATACTTCTATAAAATGGAAAAATAAAGCACAACATCGTGGCTGCGCCAGTTCTTCCCTACTTTCCCACTTTTCCCAAAGTTGCCTGCAGCAACCGCGTGCAACGTTCCGACCTCGTTCGCTGATGTGATTCATCGGCGTCTTCCGTTGGCCTCTTATCAGTTGGAACAGACTTCGACCTTGGAGCTTTACTTTTGGACAACAGGCCAGAGACCCCTTTCACCTTTGAACAAAGCATCCTACCTCTGGGTGTCTTGACCTGAGATTCGGACAATAGGCCAGAGAACACTTTCACCTTTGAACAAAGCATCCTTCCACTAAGTGTCTTGACCTGAGTTTTGGACAATAGGCCAGAGAACACTTTCACCTTTGAACAAAGCATCCTGCCACTAAGTCTCTTCACCTGAGATTTGGACAATAGGCCAGAGAACGCTTTCACCTTTGAACAAAGCATCCTACAGCTGGGTGTCTTGACCTAAGAAGAGATTAATTAGGGTAAAGGACGTCAAGTGGAGGCAGCCTCCCCGGACCAAGGTCCGGCTGTGGAAAAATAAACAGTGGGCTAGGGTCCCATTCAGACCAGGGTATAAAAAGGGCTGCGGTCCTCATCGAGCTGTCAGTTGTTCCTGCCACGTTAACCGGGAAGGAAGCCGATACTTCGGAGGGCTGAAAATGAAGTGAGTTCCAATCTTCGATATTCTCATGACGACGTCATAACGCTATTTATTGAGTAACATAGCTTCGTCGTTTTTTTTTAATTTTTCGTATGGATACTGTGTTTTTTTTTATTAATCAAGAAAGATAGCTGTGTCGTTGTGCCCCGTGTGCCCACGAAATATGTTTGCTCGGTGAAAGTTAACTCTCGTCCTTTGTTGTGCTATGTATTATTATTCGACCAAATATTAATTTTTTAGACATTGGTTACTTTTCTTACTTCCTGTATCAAGGTATCTGGAGAAGAATCGCACAAACGTTATGTATTTTTCGGTTAGTAGGAGGGGATTTCAATGCATGCATTTTAGTGCCGCAGTAATTTAGCTGACTTAAGTTAACTGATATTACGAAAATCTCTACGGCTTTGTTCCCAACTGCCTTAAGCAGTGCGTGCCTTCACCTTTCGGGTACAGTTGGCTTGTTGAATGAATACTAACGGCTGGACCCTTTATAACTGGCTGTAGCTTATGCCACCCTTTTCCATATATTTCGCCTAGACACGGGACGTATGATTTTTCCTTCCCACCAAAAAAGACCTGCGGTCTCGGAGTTCCTGTCATTTAATCGAAGCCAGCTCGTTTGCGCCTTTACATTTATTTCTTTACTCATGTTGCATAAACCTGACGCTGGCGCAGGAATGACGCTGGCGCAGAAAAGGACAGGACGTCGTCGTCCTGTCCTTTTCTGTCCTCCGCCTTATATGTTCATTACTGCACCAGTCTCAGGTTTATTCAACATGATTAACATTCACCAGCTCGCCTGCAGCCTTACTATATTATCTTCATTCATTCTAACCGGGGAAAGGCTTTCCTTTCCCTGGTTCCCGGGCTACCGTCACAGTATACGCTTTCTAGTGAGTACATAGCTAACATTCCCCTTGTCCCTACCCAGTCCACGCGACCAAATTCCTCGACACCGATGCCGCCTGTGGGAGTGCAGCTACGCGACGGATTGCAGGAACAACTTCATCCGGCACTCGGCCCTGCACGTCCGCCTTGACTCGCCCCTCACCTGCTGCCGCCACGTCTTCTGGACGCGCTTCGCCGCGCGGACCCACAGGGAGAGGATCCACCCCGACGCGGAGTACTTCTGTCGCTTCTGCGAACGCCTCTTCTCCCATCCGGTGGACCTGGCCGGCCACTTGGCCACGCACACCGACGAAGAGAGTTCCACTTGCCGCATTGCGGGCTGCTGGTACATGTCCAGCTCCCAGGCGCTCGTCAAGATGCACGAGCGTCGGGTCCACGGGATTCCATGGGTCTCAAGGCGTCGGAACGTCGACATGGCATGCGAAAACCATCCCAGCGGCCCTTGTTTCTATGAGAATCCCCCACCAGGCAGCGTGGCAGCTTCAGGCCGACAGTCCGATGCCGCAGGCTCATCTGGCGGCAGCACTGGTGACTTGTCTCCAGCGAAGCCGACGGCTGACTCGGAAATTTTGGATGTCGCCGGCATTCTTCTGGATATCTTCTATGGTGATGGAGGGGTTGACACGTGTCAGGAAGTTTGAGGAGGACTCTTTCTTGGATCCCTTTAAGAACACGGGGATTCAAACCATGTATCGAATGATTCAAGAGTGAGCGTCACTTGACGTTGTAGGGATACGCGTGGAGTTTTGTATGCTTTTTCTTGTGTCTCGTACATGGTTTTGAACGACCGCCCACTGTAGGTCAGCTTGTAAAAGGATGTACCTGCAATCGGACTTTCCGGATGGATTATTGGTGTGAAAAATAAAGCATAAGTGTCACGAAATTACTTCCTCTTTTGTTTTCTGTAATGTGGTCTGGCTTCCAGACGTGCGAAAACGCGGAGCAACGCAGACCCAGTTTCGGCTTTAACCTGCGTACAAGAATGGCCTATTTCTGGCCCCTACAAATCGTTTCATAAAACTTTCCCGTCATGGCTAGACTATAACGAGGTATTAGACCACTTTTAAATTTATTATTAGAAGGTTGGAACCACTACACAATGGTGTAGTGGTTTACGGATATTGTGTATCATTTAACCGTCCTATTTCTGAACAGGACGGTTATATTTCAAATTTCTTTGAAGTATCGCTTTGAGAGGTCAGTATTCACCTTGTCATCGCCTTGTTTCCCGAGGCAGCGGTGACGAACGCTGTCGTCGAAAAGTACTCTCATCAATTCTATCTAATTGTTTTGTGTTATATAGAGCTCAAATAAACGCCGTATGGATTAGCTTAGCAACATATGGAATGTTCCGCATTTTCTGGTGTGTGGTCCGCGGACTATACTTGTTTAAAAGTAGAAATTTTACCCGTTGCGCGGACTATCTACAGATGCGGACAATACAAGGTTTTGTATATTTTGTTGTCTGTTGGGCTGTAAAACACCTTGTGAGCATGCGCTGTTGCTCTGCTGTGCGGTACGTAGTTCGGCCCCTCGCATCCGTCCACAGCTCAGTGACTCGGCATTTTTCGCCCGGATGATAAACGATGCAAAGGTCGTGGACGTTCATTTAATTGCTGTGTCAGTCAAAGGTCCTAAAATAGGGGGAGAGGGAGGAAAAGAGGGGAGGTGTCACACGAATTGGCAATGATATCGGATAGGCCAAACAACATGACTTTCACAAAGCGGAATAAAACCGCTAGGGGCTGGCAGCGCAGCAGTGCTGTCGGTGCATGTTTCACTCTACAATGTACGGCACCCTTCTCGTTTGGCGGTTTATATCGGCAGGGGATTGCTCAGAATTTCCATTACTGGTAAGTACTTTTTGAATTATCTTATTGTTCTGTTGCTGCTTCCTGTATAGTTTCTTGTAGGTCTGTTACAGGTGCCTTCAAGTGCAGGTTTCCTAGGGTAACCATTTCTTAGCGTCACTACGACCTTTGAATGGCTACGGTCAACGCTAACCGTACTCCGTCGATGTGCCCAAAATTTCGCAGATACTTATTGAGGAAAAGGCGTCGTTTGACTGAGATATTGGCTGCACGTCCCCGGAGGGCCTTAACTTATTTTTGGTCCTTCGTAGGAACCACAGACTAATTAACACATTTAGTCAGTGACAAACTGTGCTGTTGGTAGTTTGTTTTCTTTAAGAGTTCGATCTGAGTTGATACGTAGCTCAAAGTTCATCGGATCTACTCTCACAACTTGCAATCAGATTTTTGTGTTCCAGTCAAGATTGCGGGGTGAGTGCTCGTTTTATTTTAGATCGTATACACCAGTGGTTCTCCAACTTTTGGTCATCAGTCGTCAGTCTTCCATAAAATGCCAGATAAAGTTGCGCTCTCATTCGAATACCTTGACAGCGTCAGATATCTCCAATACGCATCTTCTGATCGTGGGCTGACAACTCGCTTTGACTTGCATTATTAAAGTTTCGGCCATAAGCAGTCCGTTTAGCAGCGCGATTACTGAAATCTCCTAAAGGCGTAGCTTACTTATAAAGCTGTAAGGTTTCCATGTATGGGCTAATGGTGTCTTAAGTTATACTTCATTTCACCTAATGTCCAGACGCAGCAGACGCTACGAACTCATGGAACAAGTCGGGCAGCGTCAAAGCGCACCATAACGGTGTTCGTTATGTTTCTTTACGTGTTCTCTTATTCTTCACCCAATCATAAACAGAAGAGGCCCCATGACTTGCACATTTGACGTTGCTTGATTTGTCCGATCAGCTCGCAGCCTCCGTCGTCTGCGTTGGGACTAAAGCTGAAACGAAGTATATAATAATGTATTTAAAAATGAAGATAATAAAATTGATGGGATATCTCTTTTAGGTCTGTCTCTAGAGGCTCCGAATGGGACACCTGGTCGCTTACATTTCACAAGCTAATTCGTGAATACTGGCGGAGTCATCCTGCTGTCAACGGCATCAGCGTTCCCAGTAAAAGCCCGATTGCCACACCGGTCTATTGGTAGGTTTATAGTTAGTATACCCAGGTTCGCTGATCACCTGTCCTCCCAAGCGACCTTCCAGGCGTTCCATTCTTCGAGACTCGGCGATCGGAACCACCGCGCCTGCGAGGACAGTTCTCGAGAACGATCCTATTTTTTGGTGCCCAAGCATCCGCTCCCGAGAGCAGCGCTGTAGCCGGCAACTCCAGAGCGCCAACGATGGCTCTGAATGCCGTCTCCAGGTGGTTCGGCAAAGAGCCATCTGAAACGTCCCCCCTGCTACCAAAGCGGGACCACAGGGTTGCCTTTTCTGTTCTTCCCGGGATTCCGGAGGAACGCGAGTCCAGCCACGCCACCGATGAGGACACGGCGGCCACGGAAGGCGTCGTCACCACTCCTCCTGCCAAGCGGGCAAAGCGCAAGGGGACTCGCGAAAGTCCGCGTCGCCCGTCCCTCGACGACCTGTTGCCGCAGAACCTCGCCTTCAACCAACAGTACTTGGAAGGAGCCGGACCGTCAAGGATGAGGATCGATGCCGAAGACTTCTACACGAATCCTCCGGCCTGGACTACTCCGTTGCCCCCGCTGCCTCCCAGGTCGTCGTTAGCCGTCTGCTGCGGATCGCTGCTGGACTGCCTGTTTAATCGCGAGCCGTCTGCGTAGGCTAGAGTGTTTTTTTGATGTCCCTGTACATATTCTGGACGATTCGTATGACCACTTTTGGACTTAACGTGTAACCCATTTTTATAATTAAAGGACTTGTGTGCTTCATATACAATTCAGATGGGTGTTTTTCTGTTTGTCTTCGAACGTACGTTTTTCTATGTTTTTGTTTGATAGGCGAGAAGAGGGTCGGCAGTTTGCGAGGATGTCAGCAAGCTTGTTGTGATCTTCGATTGATGTGATCTCATAAAATGACCTGCGGCTGTAGGCGGCGCTGTATTCTAACTCACACATAGCCTTTAATATATCAAGTGTGGGTAACTTTTCGAAGCGTTTGCTTGTTACTAAGATTGTAGGAAAATCTTAATTTAAAGTCACCTGATACCCAGTATCCTTTGAATATTTTATAAAACGAATTTACGTGATGCATATACTTGACTGTTTTGATTACAAAATGTCAGTAACCCGAGCCTTCAGCATTGCTTAACTGCGTATGCCCAGTACCTAATAAAACAGTATTTTTATGTATGTATTCATTAACACTCTTCCCATTTTTTTCCCACCCATTCTTAGCACACCTCATATGTTTTGTAGCAACCCGACTCGCCGTCATTAAAATTGGCAGACGCAGTTCGACAGGGATAAGGGTGCAAGACTTCGGTTTATTTTTTCATTAATCCAACGCGAGTTCGATATACTCCAACATGCTGTCTACAAACAAGCGTGCACGTTTGCCCACACCAAGTGAGGGCACTGCGCATGCGCCGTACCAACAGCAGCGCCACCGCAGCGCCATCGCCGCTGCGTGACGTCAGAGCTGCGAGTTGGTCTATTGGCGACTGCGGCGAATTTGATGGCATCTAAGAGCTTGAACAGAAAGCCGTGGCGGACGGTTCTCCCTCCAGCCTTCGCGAGCGAATCGGAGATTCACAGCGCATGGCGGTCCAAAGACGAAGCCGTGAAAGTAGGTTCAAGAACACGCGATAAAAATCGCTAATAGAATAGTCTTTGCAGAACGGCCAACACGGTCCCAGTTTTGACCTGAGTTACTGGCACCGAAAAAAAAAGGACACGGTTCTTCAATTGGCGTGAACACATTTCTTTTTTTGTATGGAACAAAATAATGAGCTCGAAACGTGGAGCGGAAACGTATAGACAGCACGCGCGCCGAGTGAGAGGCAAGTTCAAGAACCCTCAAGTTAGGTTTTTCACCCATTTTAAATGCGGGAGAGTGGGGAGGGATGGGACGGTGGGAAGAGTGGAACAGTCAACATATTGAGTGAATAGTTTCAAAAAAAGTTGAACTGCTAGAATGATGACGCCGTGATAGCGGTACTTTCAACTCTAATGGCGTACCTGCTTGACGTGGTGTACATGATTTGAGTCAGTACTTCGACACTCAAAAGTAAGCAGCACAAATTCGTTTTCCTCGACGCTTGAACCAAAACGGTCTAGCCAACAGTATAAGGGTGGCGATGTGGGTTAGTTGGTTCATACTGACGAAAAGGCAAACAGCGCACAGTAAACGGGGACTAAAGAAAGTGCAAACAGGACAAGCGCTGTTTGCACTTCCTTTAGTCCCCGTTTACTGTGCGCTGTTTGCCTTTTCGTTAGCCAACACCTGGAGTAAACTAACCTTGAAAAGATGTGTTAATACGCAGGTTGCTTTTAACCACCGATATTTTAAGCTTAATAGAGCGTTTCCCCTCCGCTAAGTCCTCCGCAACGAAGCCGCTACTGCGCCTGCGCGCCGATGGCCTTCACTGTAGAGTTCAGTGTATCGTAGCGGGTTGCGGAGAGCGTTACGGGATAGTGGAAACGAACTACGAAAACTCCATAATACCTCGCCTGTTGCTACAATTGGTAACTTACCACGTGCAAGGTGGATTGGGAGTAATAAGGTAGTGATATGGTGGGACGAATGGGACAGTGTTTTAGGTCTCCCTCTATAAAGATTGGTGCCCTGGACGGGTAGATTACCACTAAGGTTAACCTGTAATAATGGTAAATCATCTAATTTTAGGTCATATTGCATTTAGGCCCTCAATTATTTTATTTGTGTAAAATGTTACCGCAGTCTTAATCCCCGGTCTGAAAGCACAGACAATCGGAGGAAAAAAAGACGACTGCAATTGGGCTTCGTGTCTCATGAAAACCCCGTCTGCCTATATTATTCACTAGTACAATTTTTAGCGCAATATTGACTGTGTCCCGTTCCTCCCCGGGGAAAATGTGAAATGGAACACTTTTTTTTACATTTCTGGAAGAGTTAGGACAATTTACTGTTCAGTTGATGTGGAGGGTCATTAACGCAACGTTTAGGGTCATTAAAACTCGTTTCTATGTGCCCATTAATCTACACAAACAATAATAGTGTGAACCACCGCAGTCGCAACTTAGGGTTGAACGGAGTAGAGTGGCCTAGCGATAGTTGTGTAGAGCGAATTTGTTTACAAACAAATATCGGAGCATATTGTTTTATCCCAGTGCCTCTATATTTTGGCTTCCCATCCCGTACGAAAATATCAGATCCATGTAAGATTCTGTCTTGTCAATCAGGCGGCTCGGAGTTCAATTTGCGCTTGCTTCCAGGCACCCGCTTTCAAATCGGGCCGGATACAGTCAATGGCTTCGAGGGTTCCGGTCGATCTAAATCGATTCCAATGTGGTCTGATCCAGCCACCATTCTTTTTTTTCTTTTTTTTTTTTCAGTTTTTGAGATAGAGAGTTAGTCGCAGGACGGAAATTGTAATCAAACAAGACGATTTAAGATTCCACCAGGTTTGAGTTCTAATCTGATATATCGCCGAACATGCGCGAACGCGTATTTTTAGGCGATGTATTTGCTCCGCTCTGCCCGACCGATGGCCCGGTCGTCTCCTCGTCAGCGGCGGCCAATACCGTCGTATCCTTGGCGTGATTATGATGCATTCGATATGACATCGACAATGCGAGACACTTTAGCATCCACAAGGCGGGCACAGACATGGGATATGTTACAGCGTGAGGTTGTGCAGGTATAGCATGGCGACGCTGGGTTCACGCTGTCGCCTCAGAAATACAACCAGTGCAATACGACTGCTAGACGACAGTGACCTATAAACGTGTTGCGGTAAAAATAATCTCTGCTCTACAATTTGTACATGTTTCTTTGTACGGCTGTTTTGCGCGGAGAGAGAAAAAAACAAACGAATGCGTGTTTTGTAGGTTACGTGCGTAGATAATTAATTCTAGTAAATTCCACTAAACGTGCATGTAAAGAACGATACCACCGCCCCTTCGATGTATTTGTGACCCTTTCGCGGCGTTGTGTCTTGCGAGAGTGCAGCCTGAGAACTGGGCGACAGACGTCTGAACTATAGTAACTGTAGGATGATAACGGTAGGTGGAGGCTCTGTTGGACACCTGGCCTTCAGCACGCGCTCGCTGCCTTCTGTCGTGCTTTGAATGCGCGTGCCCATTCGAAGCTCGCAAGGCATCGAAGTGTTATCGAAGCTTTCGAAGGCGGTGAGACAAACGAAACATACCCTTACCGTCCTCATCCTGTTAGATTCTATACCTCAAGATGCGCGCTGGATGACATGTTTCTCTTTTTGAAATTGATGTTTCATTTCAGGCCGAGAATGACGATCGTTACGAAGGTTTTGTGGGATTATGGGTGTCAATAGTGTAGAACTTACACAGGTTGCACGCTGGCGCCGATGTATATACGGTGAGGAAGTTCGTATTGACGTGGAAACGTTTCTATAAATGTTGGAAGTATACAATAAACTTCGAAGCTGAGATTGAACTATTGTGCGTGTTTACTAAATTATATGGACCGGCCTCGGGTTTTGCACAGTTGAAAGCTGGCCTAAAGTCCAACATGATTTCGATATTTTTGTCACTGCCATGTGGATGCGGCATGACGTTACGTTTGACCTACTTCTCCGAAAATGCATTACCATTATTGAGATATACAGAGGAGTTTGTAAATTGTAACTTCACAGGAGTGTTCTTTTAGTATTGGCAAATAATTTCTTAACATTGTTATGTTATCATGTTAGCCTGTGGTATTTTAAACCCGATAAAAGCTCCACAAGAAAAGAACAGAAAGTAAGACACAACGCAAGCGCTTGTGTTGTGTTTCTTACTTTTCGTCATTGTCTTGTAACGTTTTTGTCAAAAGGAACCATGTACCAACAAGCCCATCTCTCATTATTCAAACCTGATAACGTTACCATACGCAGTGATGGAAGTGCGCCGTCATTTGCGTCAAATTGCGCCATGAACGAAAGTCTGCAACATCTTGCGCGAAAGTGAAATTTTTGCCGAGAATTGTGCTACACCCCTGTTGAAATGGGCTTTAAGCAACAAAGAAAAATATTATTGGGTAATTCTAATATTTAGAGAAGTAGGAGCAAGGGAAAATGGTAGAAATATGTATTTCACAGAGTACATTCTTGCCGTATAGTCCGCGTTATCTTAGAGCAGATCACAGCCAAGGCTCGAACACATACAACACAGGAACACACATATAGAAAGTGCAAGTCACGGGGCATTCGCTGAATTTCATTGGTTTAGTTTTGATCGATGAAAGAACACGCACAAGATGAACAAATGCCTTGGTGTGGCGCTTTGACGTTGTTTGGTTGATTCCATTAGCTCATAGCGTCGGCTGCGCTTTAAATTAAGCGGATGCGAAGTATTGAGAATGCTCGTCAACCGCGCTGTCCGGTTGATACGTCGGCGGATTGATCGCCGGCATCGTCTATATTTTCAGACGATGTAAGGAGCTAAAAGTCGCGAAAAGCATTTCAAAATAGTAGGAGGGCAGCTACTATGATAAGACAGAACCAGGCTCTTGTACCCCTGATGTGATGACTTGATTATCATGTCTGCCGCATGCCTCCGTGCCAACTCTCACCAGCGCGCGCACGTAAAGCTTCACCGCTTTGCACCGGAGTTCTAGGAGCAGCACTGACACGGGTGAGCAATTGGGTTAGCGCGACAGGCTTGGAAAATTTGCTTAGTACTATTACAGGTCTACATTCTTTGGTCTTTATTGTATGATCTCTCATTATAAAAAGCTGCGTCAATACAAAAAAAACGGGGGTTATATTTGCACAAATATGATAGTCAAGGTAGTTCCCGCGCAGTTGTCGATCGAAAGTGCAGTCAACTTTTACCATACTTTGGTTCCAACGCCACTAAAGAGCAGTTTCACTTTTAAAAAAAGAGGACCGGTGGCCGAGTGGGCTAGCACACGCTAAAGACCGTTTCTCACATGCAGCAAAGCGCTGATTTAGCGCTGCTCACGTGTCGTCAGCTACTTATCGCCTGCCATGAGCAACAGTTCTGACGGTGCAATACAAAGCTATTGAACACTCCCGTCAGCACGCGCTTAGCTTAAGGTCAGCGCTATGCTTGTAGCACTCCGCTGCACGTGTGAACGGACCTTTAAGTCACCGGATCCTGGGCAAGTAGCGCCATTGCCTTCCCTACTTACTAGCTGAACACAAACAAATATCAACATGGAGACGCACAAAACCTCGCAAGGCAGTTGGCCAGTCGGTCTTCGTTGCTATGGCGATCGCCATTTCGGCCTTTCAAATCTTCGAAGTATCAAAAAGGTAATTCTAATCCAGTCGCTCCAAGATCACCATGAAGCATCATCGTATTGAATGCGTTCCTCTCCAATATAAGCGTCTTTGGCACTGTGTATGCAGTCAACTTATCAATGATGTCCATTTCCACGGATCTCTTGCAAGTATATTGTTCTTCTTGCGTCACGGCAATCATTGGCCACGAGCGCGAATTCAACTATTCGTCGACGAATTGGTTGTTCACGAGCACATACGTCCGTGTGACACAGCGCTGGTGTCCAACGCGGCTCCCTCGCTTGGCTGGGAGAGCTTTCGTTTCCGGCAGAAAGGCATACTTTACGTCACGGCAACGTGATTTCACTCGTTGGTAACCGAGTCCGGTAATGCCGAAAAAAAAAACACGTAAACTTTCATCTTTTTTTTTTTGTGAAAATTAGAGGCATTAAAACGAAAACGGATTTCTGCTCTGGGTTTAATGAACATTTAAGATTAATTGGGGTCTTTATTCAGAAACAGCTAATAATCATTTAATGGTCCCTTTAAGCAGGAGCTGGCTCTTGAAGTTTTCATCAGTTATGTTTCCCCGCTTCATTGAGAATACATTTCCGGCGACGCAGAAGAGTCGTTCTACTGACGCGCTCAGCAGCAATGTTGTGCTTTAGGAAGAGCTGGTGAACATCACTAAAAATTAGCACAAGGACGACGGAAGGAAGAACGAGAAGACAGGAAAGAGCCTCTATACTTCGTTTCAGCTTGGGTCCAGACGCAGCCGATGCTACGAGCGCGAGCGTGTGGCCCTGAACAGTGCTTGCATTGCACGAGCGCGCGTGGTTGGCAGGGACGCTGGAAGCCCGGAGCTCGCGCTTGTAGCATCGCCTGCGTCTGGACCCAAGCTGAAACGAAGTATAACTGACAATTGGCGTTTTATTTAAAAGAGAAAAGAAGACGGAAAGAGGTGAGGTATTTCATGGACGAAAAAGGAAGAAGGAAGATCAAACATAGTTATGTTTACCTAACTAGCCCACCAGATGATTTTAGAGCTGGTGAATCTGGGATTCACCTCTCTCTTTTGTTCTCTCTGGTTCTAAAGTTCGAAGGTGACAATCGGTTCTGTGCCTTCCCCCATTGACAACCTCCCGGTTTACATTTGGTCTGTACACGATTCTAAAGGTTCAACTACTAGGTTCAACCAACGAACCTTATTGTGTTCTCTTGGTGAAGGACATTCCCATCTAGAGAGTTCTACTGATGTGTTCAGCGATAAGCGTTGCTATTATGTCATACTGTTTACTAGTTGTTTTTCGAGTTTCCCCATCTGCCTTCGTCGCAATAAACGCAACTCAGGTTAGAATTAAAACGAGGCTGTTTAAATATTGTTGTACACACGTTACTCCTCAAAAGTAACGAAATACCGTTACTCGTTACTTGGCATTAAAAGGAACTGAGTACGTTACTCCTTCATTTTAAAAAAAGTAACTAAATACGTTACCCGTTACCAAAAAAAGTAACTAGGTAGAAGCAACTTGTTACTAGTAACGTGTTACGTGCATGTCTGTCTACAACACAGGCGGATCTGCTGGATCAGCGTTGTGGTGTTCTTCCCAAGGAAGCTTCCACATTTTTGCTTCATGTACCAGCGTTAATCAGACGGTTTGCTTTCGTCTTCCTCCCTGTAAAAAAGAATAACACGTTTTCATTTTCTTGTATTTTTTTTTCAGAAACCTACTAAAAAAATTGAAGTATAATAAATGCACCACCACGTTTGTGAAAAGAATTATTTCTCGTCGTTCCTTGGCCTACATATATTTTTTTTTGAGGGGGGAAAAGGGGGAGGGTGATTGAGCGCTGGCGTGCACACTGTAGAAAACCTGTGAAGCAGGAAACTGGCAAAAATAAAAGTGAAGAAAATAAAATGTGAATAATAATAATATTAATAATAATAATTATAATAATAGTAGGGATGATGATATGAATAATAAAAGAAACCTGATGCAGTATTCAACTTATAATCAGGAATAAGAACGACCAGAGACGTAAACTTTACCTTTAAGTCGAATAAATAACCTTCGAAAACTTCAGGCTTAAATTGGTAATAGAGCGAAGTCCTCCACACTACTACTCATAAAAGGCACAAATTATCACGAAATAAACACATTCAAACAACGCAAAAAAGTTTTTTTTTAACATTGCGCGCAGCTTTATTAATATACACATACCAATATACATGTAGAAATAACTCGTCGGCTATACAATGCATGTATAATACGACGCATTCCAGTGTCAAGGGACTACCGTTAAATCGCGGATGTGCACCCACCCACAACGGAGGGGTAAAAGAGAAAAAAAGTGAGGTGGGCGATCATTCGGGATATTACGATACATCGGTTGCTCCTTGACACAATTCGTTCAACCCGTAAATGACCCCGCCAATAAACTTCATAGAGGGGGGCTTCACACGATCGTAGAAAGAGATAATCTTCAAAGCTTCTTTTTGGGCAGAAACTGCACGTTGAGGGCGTCGAGAGGCCTGAGGACCAGCTCCCACGTGATAAGGATGGTGTCCCTTTCATCGGGGCTGTGCAGGCGGAAGTGGCGAAGGATGGTCGAAATCACTACCTTCTCCTCCATCATGGCAAACCGCTGACCTGGGGGCGGAAAACAAGAGCAGAGCACCAGATTCATTTATATTGTCGCGGATGGAAACGGATCGATCACTGTAAAACTGAGAATGGGGTTTAATGAACGACCTTTTCCCGGAAACAAAAAGGAAGAACGAGCGTCCAGAAAACAGCAGCAAGCGTCGGTTTCGGCGGGACAGCTAGCTAGCGCGAGAGTGCCGAAAGTGAGTCGGCAAGGCCAAGCTCGGCTCCTTATGTACAACGCTCAGTATCTCGAGTATTCGACCTAGAATGTTCGGGAGTGAGCTAGGCAAGGCTTGGCGGTTGTTCTTCGTAAACATCGGTGGTGTTAATTGCCTCACGCATTACCTCACACAATGGAGCATACAGGGCGTTTTAAAACGGAATGTGTTTTATCAGCAGAATTCTGTGGAAAACCGTCATAAAGAACAAGTCACGAAGAGCCGTCAAGAAGAACTGTGACATATCCCATGATATCATGACGTCTTGTGACACCAAGCTGTTGCGTGATACCTTGGTATCGTGTGGCTTCACAGTCATGTGACCCCACGAGTTCACGTGACGTCACGCACAGATAGCATAGTGCCAACGTTATTAGATTAGCTCAGTTAAGGAACTGCTCATAGACGCTGCATGCACGAGCAGTACCCCCCCTCACTCACCACGACTCGCCTGCCGTCGCTCGATGCGCCGGACGGCTGCTTTCGTAACTGCAGTGTATTCAATGGGATACGTACGTTTCGAAGCACGGCGTCTAGATGGCGTTTCAGCTCTGCTTTATGGAACGCACAATTATGGAACGAAAATCTAGATGGCGGTTCGAATGACGGGATGTGGATTGAAGTGAGTGAGGGGGGGGGGGTACCCCTTCCGCGAGAGTTCCACAACTGAGGTAATCTAGTAACGTTGGCATATGCTTAGCAGATTCACAATTTGCGTTCTCGTCTTTGTCAGCGTGATCGAACTAGTAATGTTTTAATACGACAAAAAAAATCTTAGGGTGTTTTAGGTTTATGTTAGAGGCTCTGGGGGCCACAAGTACAAGAGCCGAAATCGGATAGTTAGTTCGCTGATTCACTAGAAAGTTTTAATTTTGAAATTTTCAGTTTTGGGAAAGTGTATAAGTGGAGAAGGCAAGTGACGTTCAACTTCATTATAGGATTTATAGCTTAGTCATGACGTGAAATTTGGATTACAATATTTGTATTAGGCGCTACAGGACGAAAAATTATGATATTTGTACATGATTTTAAGCCAAAACTAATCCGGCGAGGAGCACCCTTGATGTCACGGAGTGAAGTTATGGGGTCATGTGATACCATGATGGTTCGCAACGTCAATTTCTTCGCTAAGTTTAGTAGGGAAATGCACGGATGGACAAAATTTGGGGATTAGGGGGTCTCGTTATAACGCATTCCATGCATCAAATAAATATACAGGGTGTTTCAGAGAACGCAGGCCAAATCGCTCCTGCGAAAACTACTCATCGCAACGAAAAAGGCTTGTGGCGTTTTGATCCTGGGCCAGGGGCCCATTTAGGAAGATTATTAAAGTCCGGGAGAATTTAGTTGTTAATTATTTTGGCGTAATTAACTTTTTTAATATTGTGTTTAAGGGCATGGTTTAAATTAGAAAATTGCTGAGCATCATCAAAAACACAAAATCAACAAATTGCCGAACGATAGAAGGCACGCGAAGCATTTTACGGCTTTCTGAAAAGCCGCACAAAATCGACGTGTTTTTAAGTTTCGGTTCCCATCAGCGCATCTCGGCCCCCGCGCGGCACCGCGCCCCGTGGAGAGATAGTGCAACCAGACTCTGCTGCGTCGCGCGATGACAGCGCAGCAGAGGTTTACAAGCAAACAGGCGGGAAACATCCTCCGACATGTTATCGTCCGGGTTCGAATAAACCATTTTTAAAAGTGCACGTCATGTGGTGACTGCGGCGCCGATCTCACGAGTATGCAATTGTTTGGGCACGTGCTCCGAGCACGCATTTGTTTGCGAGGACTCAGCTCCAGCCACGCGCTTCGTACCCGAGAAATGGCAACCGCCCAAGGTTGCTCGATGGACTTTCGGAAAGGCTCTGTAAAAACTCACCGATGCAGTTTCGAGGTCCGGCCGAGAAGGGCACGTAGGCGTAGGCCGGCCTGCCGACGCTGTTCTCGGGAAAGAACCGCTCGGGGCGGAACTCCTCCGGCTCGGGGAACCACCGTTCGTCCCGGTGCAGGGTGTAGATGAACAGCGCCAATGTGGTTCCGGGGGAATCCGGTAGCCCACTGCACACGCGACGCAAAAGAATCGGGATCCACGGGCGTCTTTGCACAACTCGCTGCTTACAAACAAAGCCGGCCTTAGCCCACACCCGGCGCGGGTGCCGTATACGACGTAGAAACCAGACGCGCGAGATGCGCAGCGTCTGCGCCGTGCCGACAGCAGCGCCACCGCAACGGCGTGACGTCAGAGTGCGGAGCGCAAGTTCGTCCGACAGCAGCGCCACCGCATCGGCGTGACGTGAGAGTGCGGACGAACTAAGTTCGTCCGCTGTTTGCGCTGTGGTTGAAGTGACGTCAGAACGCCGAGCTCTGATTGGTTATGCTGGGAATGATACTGGGTGGACCTCAATGCCAAGCTGCCTCGTGGTCTACCCACTATTCTTCCAATCGGAGCCAATCAGAGCACGGTGTTTTGACGTCCTCCGTAACCCCTGCGCAGGAAGCAGACGAACTTGCGCTCCGCGTTGATTTGGTGTATACGACCAGATTGCACCTCGACGTGCTTCCAATGGAACTGGGGTGTGGGAACCCGAGAAACCTCACCTATTTCCATGTCTTCGTCCGTACGCCTAGCCACAATGGGCACTGGAGGGTACAGCCTGTGACTTTCCTAATAAAACACAAAACGAACAACGAGATCAGTCACTGACATGCCGGTTTCTATGTTGTGATTGAAAGTTTGCTGATGCGAAAACAGCAGACACGGACAATAAATGATAACGTCTAGTAAGGTCCTCTGCTATTATAGAGCCACGCGCAATCTCACAAAGTGCTGGAATTGAACAAGACGTGGTCGCCATTTCAATTATAAGGAGAGTCGTAATTTTCTGAGCATGCATGGCTCGTTTTTTATCGTTTGCTTTTAATGGCAAGTTTTTTATACGGCAACACTAGTCAAAAGCAGAGTCAGTCATTTGCATTGCCTTAAGCGTGGAACACATATGAGGGCAAGAACCTTGTTGCATCACACCGCTGAACGTCGTCACTATAGCGACCATTGCTGTACAAGCCAAACGTACAATCATGCGACGCAGCCCGGACACAATATAGGAGACTTTTTCGCTCTTTTCTCAAATAGAGCAGGGTAGAACACTATATTTTAATAATTGAGTTAACGTCCCACATAAGCACCACATTTAACCGCACAAACAGATTTGATCATATGTGCTTCCAACCGTCAAACAATTAATAAAAAGGGTTTACATTTTGACGCTTTGACGGTGCCTAGATCCGTGTTTGCACTAAATGTGTCGCTTGCGAGCACGAACAAAACTTTGAAACATTTCTGTTGCTCTTGCAAGGTTCAAACAGGCGTGCTTCACTCATGGCATAGAAAATTTCAGTAACCTTTACTAAGGTAGCAATTCGGGTGAGTTGATATACGTTAGTCATGGTGAGAAACAGCTCAAAAACGAAGACCACGAGAAGGAAGAAGCACGACAGCTTGGTCCTGTCCTGTTTGTTCCTTCTCGTCGTCTTCACTTTTGAGCTCGTCTTCACCATCAGTAACCTTCTCCAGAAGATGAAAATGCGCTCTGCGCTAAGAAAATAATACAGAAGTTGTTGATTGCGAAGGCAAAAATGTCGAGTTTTAGGATAGTAGCGCGAACAATTTTCTTGCACACTCATAGAAATCTCGTCGCCGCCATGCGCCAATCCAGAACCCGGTTTCGGTTCGACAGATTCGCACTGGCGACGACGCCATTTCTCTGCGTATACGCAAAGCTTAATTCTGCGTCGTGCTACTCTAAAACTCACTATTGATCAGGCGATTTGGCGCTTGCGAGTGTACGGCTTAATGCAGTAAAGTTGACACTTGGGCTAGTTAGTCAGTCTAACATATTGAGGTAACTAGCGCACAAAGTAGAGAAAGAAGAACAGGACAGAAAAGGGTGCCACTCTACTGACACTGTGTTTACTGACAGGAAAAGAAATAGAAAGAAGAAGACAGGATGATCCACCGCGGACACGTGCATCTACCACCAGCCCCATGAATGATAGTGGCTCGTTGATCCAGACTCGTGCGGGGCTTTCGTTGTCTGTTGAAGGAATTCTTTTTTCGTTGTTTGACATCGTCGCGAGATTCTACACTAATACTGTTCCTGTCCTCACAGAGGATGTGGAAGGCCTCCAGCACCTCGCGGGTCAATTTGTCGTTGTTCCTCCCCAAGATTCTAGTATCGCCGAATAACGGTCTGTATGTGCACTCCCTACAATGGATTGGAAGATGTCCGCCCCGATATAGCCTTCCAGGAGTAATCATGCTCACGGAGTTGATTATTTACGGATCTGCCCCTTTGGCCTATGTCGCTTTTGCAACACCAACGTGTTATCTTGTATACGACGCCCGAAGCACTATAGAAGGAGTTGCTTTGCATGCTTCTGCAAAAAGTTATGCCTTCAGCCCTTCATACTATGGCAGCCAGCTTCAGCACGCAAGTCGAGAGGCTAAGAAAAGCCGGCTGTTTGTCAGCCCTATTGGCTGGTGTGGCAAACGCTCTGGTGAAGAAAGCAAAGGCTTCCAGACCTACAACACCAGTGTCGAGAAAACAAGGCCAGTGGTAATACCTTACTTTCACAGGATGTCCTATAATTTACGAACGTTGAAAGCCGGTATAGAGTCAGGGTAGTTTTTTCAGCATCGCAAAAAATTAGTCAAGTTTGCCCTAGAGTGAATGCGCATGCTCAGGCTACCACAAAACACAAGTGCACCAAGAAGCATGCCAAAACAATTTCCTCCATGCGCTTCGGGAGTCGTATATAACATACCACTTTCGTGTGGCAAGAGCTGCATACTCCGAACGGGCAGACGCCTTATTGATCGACTCCGTGAGCATGATCACTCCTTGAAGGCTACAGTGGGCGGACATCTTATTATCCGTTGTAGGCAGTGCACATGCAGACCGCTATTCGGCGAGTCAAGCGTTTCTGGTAGGAACAACGACAACTTGACCCGCAAGGTGCTGGAGGCCTTCAACATCCTCTGTGAGGACAGGAACCGTATTAGTGAACTCTAAAAAGCCCGCGCGTCTACTTTCCCGCAAAAACACTCGTAGAGTTAATCACCGCAACTTACGGAGGCAGCTCAGCGAATGACGATGCCGAAACATATGTTTCCACCAAAAAACGCAGTCTGAGTTGTTACATTTAGCAATGCAAAACGTTACGCTTGCATTGCTTTTTGTCACAGCTCAGACTGCGTTTTTCTTTTTTGTCCAAGGATATGTTTCGGCATCGTAATTCGCTAAGCAGCCTCCGTAAGTTGCGGTGATTGGCTCTCCAAGTGTTGTGCGGGAAAGCAGACGCACGGGCGTTTTTGTTTTTTTAAATGTGTAGAATCCGTGACGTTGTTAAACAAGGAAAGAGAATTCCTTCAACAGACAAAGCAGACCCCACACGAGCCTGGATCAACGAGCCCCTATCATTCGCGGTGCTGGCAGTAGATGCACGTGTCCATGATGGATCATTCTGTCTTCTTTCTATTTATTTTCCTGTCAGTAAGCATAATTGTGAGTAGCGCTCTTTCTGTCCTGTTCGTCTTCTCTCATTTGTGCACTAAATACTTCAAAATGACAGCTCAATGCATGCACAAATGTACCTTGATGACGCATTCGAGGTACTTCATCTGCTTCAGATCTTCTTCGGTGGCCAGGCGGGTCCTGTCATCACCAAAGATGCCATCCAGCTCTTGGTGAACTTTTTCCTGCACTTCCTTGTAGAGTCCCAGCAGGTACAAGGTGTACGAGAGGCCCACGGAGGTCGTATCGTGACCCTGTGTCGAATCCGCATGCACACATAGGGATAGGGTAGGCACGCGTGCTGGACACAAGGTGATGCGACTCAAGGCGCCACCTTGATTTGTCCCGCAAAGGCGGCGTGTTTGATTTCCAGGATCGTGCGAATCGTGGCCTTCACATTGCAAGTGGGACATCTACGACATACCGACTTTCTTTCTCTCTGCAGTGTTGAAGCTGGGGATGACGCTGTGCTATTCGATTCTAAGCAGTATTCGCACGCCCCTAATGATTTTCTTCCCTTCCTCCTTTTTTTCCGCTACTTCGTGCATGTTTCCTATTTGGACCCTTTCCCAATTGTAGTGCCATTTGGTGGTTCGACTATCACTTTTAAACCCTTGCCTATGGCGGTAATTGCATTTCAATTAATTTCATTTATTATAATCTCAGGGCCCAAAGGCATTACAGAGAGGAGTGGAATAATACATCAATATATAGTGAACAATAAAAACAAAACGCAAAAACCAAAACACAAGGTACAGAATTGCTATGGAACATTATTGAAAACATCAGTTATGGCGGTTTTAAAATCAGCAGCGTCAGTGAGTGAGACTACGGATGCGGGAAGGCGATTCCAGTCGACGGAGGTCAGGGTAGAAGGAGGCATAAAAGGTGCAGGTGATGTAGTAGGGGATTCCTACTTTTAGTGGATGATCGGTGCGCGGCGATATGTATCATGGTTCTGAAAATAACGAGGTTCGAAGTGCTGGGTTAGAGTGATAAATCTTGTGAAATAAGCAGAGGCGAGCTATTTTTCTACGAGAGGAGAGGTTGGGCAAATATAGAGACGCTTTCATGGAGGTGACGCTGGCTGTACGGTGATAGTTAGAAAGTATAAAACGTCCGGAGCTAATGCAGTCTGTTGTAACATCACATCTTCAGCGTAAGCTCCGCAACTAGTGCGAGCTTTACCTTGGACGGGCTAGAAAGGGACGTGGGAAGATCACGCGGGTAAAGCGCGAAACACATGTACGACGAAACCGTCCGATCCGACGTCCGATCAGGCAATACGACGGTCGGAGGCAAGGGTTTTCAACGCTCTCCGGTGCTACGAAAACCCTCGCCCCGAAGGTCATTCCGGCAGTTCGCACGCGGATCGGACGGTTTCGTCGTACATGTGTTTCGCGCTTAAGAGCGGTCCCGCGATTCGTGCCGGCTCATATATCAATACAAAAGACACGCAGTGTTCACTGGAGGCATTCATGGTGACAGTACTACGTGCAAACACGTCTGAACCACGTTCGAGACATGTATAGTTAAATATGTACGCTTCGGACATGCCAGCAGAGAGTTGTTGTCTGACCAATGTGGGGTCATACGAGGAAGACCTTGACAGTCTCTACAGACTGTATTTTGTGTATGATTCATTAGCAGTCTGACCGCGGCTTTCCCCTTTAAGGCTAGAAAAGAGGAATATGCTAACGTAAATGAGCCCATTGAGCATTTAATTACACTCTGCGGAGGTATACTGTTGAACCCTGATTGGGAACGCACCCCTCATATTTTTTGTACATTTGTTGACTGCTATGTTTTATTTAAAATGGAATTAAAATTAAAATCAACTGGTCTTTGCCCTTGTGGCGCTGCTGCCAGCTGTCGGGTGGTATCACGGTGATAGTGTTCCTGCCAGATCACAGGTGGTATAATAGTGGCGTCATGGTGACAGGCGGTATCGTGGTGACACACAAGGCATAGAGTGTGGAACCGCTCTAGGCAGCTTGGAGAAGCGAGCGATCACCACCCCTTACATTTTTGACCCACCGTGTACTTTGGACACCACTGACACCCCTTCGGCGCACGCGCAGCAAAAGCTCACGGAAGACAAGAAGCGCGTGCTAAAGTCAGAGATTTTTTTCTGTATTATGTTGCAACACACTATAGTATACCGTGCCCTCCTTTTCCTTTAAAAAAGAAAACAAAAGAATTGTTTATTGTTGTTTTCTTACTGGAAAAATAAACTACGCGTCTACGAACGCTGACACTCTGCCCAAATGTATAGCGCTTGCGGTCCGAAACAGATGCCCCGTTTTTCCATTGAACATTTTCGTGAAATCAGAATGTTATGAAAATTTCGATGGAAAAATGGGGTCCGTTCTCGGAAACTGGTTCCATTCAGCTCTATGTATTCGAGGGCTCTGTCCGCCGTCATTTTCCAATTAAAATTTTATAAAATAACCTTTGACTTTTGAGTGAGATAACGGTTAGTTCTGAAACTTTGGCATCTGGATCGGACCGCTAGCGCAAAATCAGCGTTCGGCAACGCGTAGTTTATTTTTGCAGAAAAAAATTCGGTATTATTATTCCTTTTTTGAGCCATAAGGGGTAGACTCTGTATTTAGTTTGGCGCAGTTACTCTTGCACGACATCGATAGACGATGCTATGTTCTTCAACGCACAGTTATTTCTCGATTCCTTTCGGTTTCAATGGTGACAAGGAAACGACCGGCGGTACGAAGTGCGGTCCCACATAAACCGTTTAAAAACTCTCTACATCGAGGTACTTTATATCTGACTAGAGTCCCTGCCAAGGACTGGAGCTGCCGGTGGAAGCTTTGAGCACTGGCAATCTGGTTGCCCATGCAGTGACGAAACATTTTAAACATCAATGTGATAGACAGACTCAAATCTGAAAACAAAGGTCGCATACCTCGAACATGAAGGTGTCCACTTCTTCGCGGATGCCTTCTTTCTGTGAATTTTTGGTCACGCATATGGCAAGACAACAAGAGGTCCAGGAACGCGAGGCGCTTGGCACCGCTTGCCGTTTTCTCCGACGTCGCATCAGTGATCTCTGGGGTTTCCACGTAATTCTCCTTTCGTGTGCGAATAATCTAAAAAAAGAGAAAAAAGTAAATTTTATTTGTTTTATTGCATCAGGGAAAGGCACCGGCTGCGGAAAAATTTCTTTTATTTGCCCTTAACTTAGCTTAGTTCCTCAAGATGATCATTGCCACTTCTGTGGCCAAACAGCAGCAGCTAGCATTTTATTTTGTTCAGAGGGATTCTGATCCTTCTCTACGGAATCTTCATTTCAGTAACGTAAGTTTGTTACAACACGTTAGCAAATACGGCGCTCTGGCTAATCACATGTTCACTAATACGCAAGGTTAGAATTTTAAGGAAGTGACCCTACTTGACTGACCACTAGTGATTACCAAAGGTGTGGTGTCATTTCTCAAATAATATCTATGCGTATAAAACCTTTTTTTTTCGACTTCGGTTTTTCCTTATTTGGGCACCTCAATGTCAAAACGCTTTCCGGTCTCCGGGGAATTAACGTGCTGTTGTTTGTGGAATTGTACTTGTGCCAAATCGTGCTTAGTGTTGCTGTGCATATCTCAGATAATACTACTACTACTACTACTACTACTACTACTACTACTACTACTACTACTACTACTACTACTACTACTAATAATAATAAACATTATTAATATTATTATTTTCTAGCTAAAATACAATGCGGGTGGATGACAAGGGTAAAAAGCTTCTAAAAACAGTTTGACTTGCACCAAGCCCATATATGATGCTATACTCAATGACAGAAACAAGAAACACAAGGAGTATTTTTTTTGTATAGCCAGCCTCCAGCACGCACTTGTTGCCTTCCGTCGTGCTTTGGCGACGCGTGCACACTTGAAACTGATGAGACACCTAAGTTTTATCGAAGGTAGGAAGCTTGCAAAGAAGTAGAGATGACTGAAAGTTCTCCCGGTTGTTCTCATGCTTTGTCAATTACTATAATGTTCATCACAGCCGCGCTTTGTGCATGGCAGTACACAGGGAACGTGCTGTGCTCTGGACATCGTTAGAGTTCGGCTACTCCTGCCAACTCAGCTGTTGGACACGATCCTCAACGCGAATGTCCACCAATAAACTAACTGTTACCAAGCAGAAGTTACTTGCTTCCGTAGTACTCATGTTCAGTTATGAGAAGCTTTCGACTGACGTCAACCTAGGGTGGAGCCCGCGACTACGTCATCATGCATCGTGATCCCCACGACTACGTCATCAAGCTTTGAGAAGGAGAGACCGAAAGAAACACTCCGCTTCTCTGCTTGGAAGTAGATCGCGACAAAGATGGCGTTGCCTGCAAGTATACTTGTTTCAGTGTGCTTCTGTAAGCTGAGTAACATTCAAACCCAAAATCGTTTCATGGCCGCTTTAGAAACTAAGTAATACGCGATAGCAAAAAGTTATATGTATTATTTACTTGCTTATTCGAAGTGCTTGATTAAAATCAGGGCGTCTCTACTCAGATTCATACTTAAGCCCGTCTCAACCCTGATTCACATTGTGCGAATTTACCTGCGATTTCGCAGCTGCGGCGTTGAGCTCCCCAGCGTCCACCACGCATTTTTTGACGCACGAGCGACCTCACAACTGCGAAATCGCAAGCTCAATCGCACCATGGGAATCAGACTTCACGTGGTAGAATTTCGCTTGCAATTTTCGGTTGCAACGTCGCTTGTGCAGAACAAAAAAAATTACACCATCTTCCCGAGGGGAGCCATGGGGTGATGCGGAGCATCTTGTTGGTTCCGAGGAAAGAGTCAGTTGCGTGCTGACGTCGAGAGATGGCGCCACCGACTGCCCTAGCGTTACCCCCTACGCGAGCCTTCGTCGCGGCTCGCGGCAGAGAAACTTGGAACGCTCGCCGCTCGCCGTTTATTTTTTTTCACACTTGAAGGAGAGGAGACTAGAGGAGGAGAGTTGCGCGTGCGCGCGCGGTGTGAGGAGAAGCGAACGCACTCGCAGTGCACGCAGCTGGTAGAGAGAGAGAGCGGAGAGAGTAACGCGCAGCTGTTGGAGAGAGGGAAGGAGGAGAGTTGCGCGTGCGTAGTGTGACTGCGGACTACGACGCCGACGCCGCGGGACATAGACCTGAGCAAGAGATGCTCCGCATCTAAAAAAGAGTAAAGTCCGGCAGATGAAGTGCATGTTGTGTGCACGGGAGTTTTGCCGCATGAGACCGAAAATCGCAACTGGAATCGTATCACGTGGAACGGGCTTCAGCGTACAACTTGAAACCGCCGGCGCGAGCGTGTGGCTGTTGGGCATGCGGTTCATTTCTCCGTGCTCCAGCGCAAATGAGACGCTAGACGTAATCCCGCTCTCGTGACAGAAACTTCGACAGCGTTCTGGGTTAAGTATAAAACAAAGTATAATCACCCATAGATAAATTATTTCGAGATACCACTCTTTAATGCATGTGCACAAACCATTTCCAGAATGCTTCGCCCTCATTCTAGGATATGCACCATTCCAGTGTTTACAAATCAACAGCCTAGCGTGCAGTCTCCACCAACGTCGGCCTCAACAGCCCAGCACGCGCGCGTTCGCCTTTTCGGAAAGTGAACAAACTACGCGCCGTACGCACGAACGCCGAAAAAGGAATTTGCCAGGAGCCCTTGAAACGGCGAACGTCTGAACATTCTGAAAAGTGGCGGCCCAGACGACCCCGTGGAACGCGGCACTTTAGAACTATAACAACGAGGCGGAAATTGAAACATCTTGAGAGTTGCAGTCTGGCAGTGGCAGCGCTTGGAATATTTACCAAACTTTTTAATGGGGTCTATACACGATTGCAAGCGGCACCAGGCCGCCACCACGTCTCTGCTCGTGTCAACGAAGACGTGCAATTGCAAGCCTGTTAAAGTTATCATCAGGCGCAAGCTGCACGCGTGGGGCCCCAGCCTGATTGCCATACTTGCTGGTGCCCCATGCGCGCAGAAACGTGCAGTATGTGCGCAAAGGTAATTTCAGTAGACTTGCTGTTTCACGTGCTTGCTGTCACGAGCAAAGACGAGGCAGCGGCCTGGTGCCCTTTTAGCAGTTGTGTATTGGAATCATGCTTATGCTTCGCATATTAAAAAAAAAATAACGACAGCATATTAGGCTTTGGAATTTCATTCACTTCCAATAAAGCGCCCCGATCAAGCACGGTTCAGTTTTGTGGAGGAGTTGTGAACCGTGAGGGCGAGGACATTTCCGGCTGCAACACTAAAACGAAGAGCAGCGACTTACCAGTGACGAGAGTCAGCGCAGCAAGGCAGGCGAATGCAGATATGTCGATCTGCATGGCATGCAGACTTTGAGAGAACTCGAAGATGGCACCGAGCCAGTCCCCGAAGATCCTCTCGCACTGGCTCCGATGAAGAACGACCCCGTTGCAGAAGGTGAACTCGTCGTCATCTTGCCTGATCCTACAACAAAACGAGGGGTAACCTTAACTTCCAGGGAGAAGTCGCAATAATAGCGTAAACTATAGGCTTGTGTGTGCATTGCGATAGCATGAAACGACTTGTGACATCACGCAATAAGCGAGGACAAGTCCTACCTAAAGCATTCGTCAACTGTGTTTGTGCATTTTACTCTTCCTCGTTCATTGCTCGCTGTCCTTTTCATCCTGACATCCCTAACTTTCTTGGACATCGACGCCTCGGCGCATGCACTAAAATGAGAATTTCAACTGAACAACAACAACAAACATCGCAATATATCCCGGGAATATTTTAGATGACATTCATAAAATATCAATAGGCGGTAATTACACTTTTGGACGTGTACCGTTTTTATTCCATGGCTCTACAAATTGTTAGGATTGAATGCTGTGGGCCACATTCACAAAATTGTAAATTTCAGCTTTTCTTGACAAAAGATCGTAATGTTCCCGAAGAATGTAATGGCCTGGGCATCACAGAACGCAAATAAACTAGAATTTTGATATTTTAAAAACTTTTTATTCCACACAATTCCCCAGAGAGTTGGCCATGACTCCAGAATCTACCCTACCAAATCGCCACTGCGGGCATTATATATTCGGTATAGTACCATATTTACTCAAGTACAATTTAAAAATGTTACTGTAATCTGAATTAAGCATACCAAAAACAACAAGAAACAGTAACGGAAAAAGAGCAGCAATAAAAACTCCCATCTGCTTAACGAGAGTCTGAGTTCGTAATATTAGGGTGGGCTCGATGGATAGATGTTGGATGGATGTTAATGGCTATACCCTATGTAACGGGTGGTAGCCTAAGCCACCTAGCCTAAGTCTAAAAAGACACACACATGATTCATCCCGCCCTTCTAAGCCAATTTTCTCCCTCTACCACCAGGCAGTGTGGGATATCACCAGAATGACCTTTAGAAGACCAGGAAAAAAATTATCATTTTCTGCTTTTTTCTTTGGCGAGGGAGTCGCCAATTTTCCTCTGGTCAAACCTTGTCGGCTTTACCCCAGCATCGGACCCACTAGGGAACAGGGTTGAGACTTTGGGCCGGAGCCACGCAGGAGGGAGTCCCAATTTTTCTCCGTCACGCGCCTGTCCTCAACTGTGATAGTTAGTTGTGCATAATTCAAGTTTACCTAGACAATTTCCACCAATCATGTAATCGGCTCTTTGTGACTGTAATCCTTTCTCTTTCGTCCTTCCATCGTCGCCAGCGAAACCCAGGGCCCGGCCAAATATGTTACCCCTTCAGGGAGGGCAGGGCAAAGCCCCGTGCACTTCAAAACCAAGTACTCTAGTGTCGCGCTCTCAATATGGCAGGCAGCACATAATGCGTCTGTCTCCTGAAATGTAGCCCTATACTTCCTCGTCCTCAAAACTCCCGTTCTCGCCTCAAACAGTAAAAAACTTCCCAGTGAATTGTCAAACACATTTTCCTTTATGTCCTGTTTTTGTGTCCTGTACATTGTTAGAACTGATTTTTCCTGCATTCTTACCTCCCACATTTTTTTCTGCCTCTTTTACTCCATTGTCCACTGAAATAGACTGCTCAGCCCCATCACTAGTGTGTAGGTATTTAAATGTAAGCCTTCGGGTTCGGTTTGTCCACTTTGTGTTTAAACCTTTCATGTATAAATACTTGAATACCTACCGTGCTCACTGCATCGCATTCATTTCGGTCAACCTTTGTTCAAATTTCAACTTACTAATTGCCTCTCTGCTCTCAAAAGATGACCAGCCCATGTACCCCCTGTACTCCCTCATTTGGTGTTCTTCCATGTGCTCCCAGTGCCAATCTGCCTACGCTTCTTTGTCGAATTTCTAATCCTGATTGAACCCCTGATTTTATGCACAGTACCCCAATGCCAAAAGACAGTCCTGGTACCATCACTCCTTTCCATAAACCTCTGACCACTTCATATCTATTATAGTTCCATAGTGCCTTGAGCTGAATAATAGATTAATTTCTTTTCCCTTTTCTAATTATATTCTCATCGTGTTCCTCTAGATATCCCCTTCCCTCATTGAGCCAGACACCCAGATATTTGTATTTTCCTACATGGTCTATTAGAATGTCTTGAATCCTCAGGGGTTCCCTCTTTTCATCGTTAAACACCATTACTCCAGACTTGTCACTACTAAAACTCATGCCCAAGGTGTCCCCTTCCTTCCACATATTCCAGCTAGTTCCTGTAATGTATCCTGGTTATCTGCCATGAGTACTATGTCATCCGCATACATCAGTCCTGGTATTACCTGTACTACATTTCTCCCTCCTTCCATATAACTCACATCAAAACCTAAGTTGCACTGCTCTAATTTCTTTTCCATTTTACTGATACATATCGTGAAGAGCAGAAGTGACAGTGGACAGCCCCGCCTGAGTCCTCTTTTTATTGCTGCGGGTTGTGTAATTTCTGCTTCCCACGTTATAACTACCTTATTGCCTGTGTACACCTGCTGAAGAAACCTAACCAAATTTGTATCTAAATTATACTCCTTCAGTTGACCCCAAAGTGTTTCCTGGCTCACAATATGGTACGCTCCCTGATGTCCAAAAAGCGAATCATAAAGGAGTTTGGTTCTTCATTGCTATTTCTATGCAATGTGTGGCGACGAATAAGTTATCTTTTAGTCTTCTATCTCTTCGGAATCCGTTTTGGAGCTCACCCAGTATTTGCACATCTTCTGCCCATTCCTCCATTCTCCGCTTTACTATCTGAATAGCTAATTTTTATATAACTGGAGTTGCCGTTATTGGGTGATACGTCTTAATGTTCGCTTTGTTTCTTTTGCCTTTATATATTAGCTCATTTTACTTAGTTTCAAATCATTGGGTACCTCTCCTCCCATAATTATTTGATTTATCGTATGTCGTAACTTCAATTTGCTTGTTTTTACTGGTGTCTTAATGAGTTCCATGGGTATGTCGTCTCGGCCTGTCGCTGTACTTGCTGCAACCTTACTTTCTGCCTTATTCCACTCTCTTGTGGTCGTCTCCATTGTCACATAATTCTGCTCCTTCTCTACAATGCTGCTGTCAGTGCTATCCACTGCCCCCCTTTGCTCAAGCTGTGAAAAAGCCTCTTCGATTGTCCGCCTAATATACACCCGTGCCTTTCCCCCCTACTCTTCTACCCTCCTGTGTGGTCAGTATGGGTTGGAAACCCTCTGTCTTGCTCGGATGCGCTTTAATTTGCCCTCAAAACTTTTTTCCGCATTCCTATCTTTTTTTAAAATTTATTTCCATCATCCACTAGTGCACTCATGCACTCCCAATTTTGGCCTGTATTAAAGCCGATGTCTCTATTTTTCGCTCTTGGAAGGTCTCCCATTTTGATGCTACTTCAGCTGGCAAGGCTTCCCTTTTCTCTGCCCACCTATGCTCCCTAGATTCCTCTTGGCGCCGCAATATGGCTGCTTTTACCTCCTTATCCCACCAGTGTTGCCCATGAGCGACAACTCCAGCATGATATATTTGCACCCGCGCGACGTGCGCCTCATCACATTTAGTGCCCTCTGTCGCATCTGGGAGAAACCTGCGCGTAGTAGCGGAGGATCGAAATGCACCTCCAGATCAGATCACTCGTCCAGTAATACCAAAACCGACAGTGGATATGAGGCATGATGGCGTGCACCAGTGGCCTCAATACAAAGAGAACAGGTGCAAATAATGCTAATCCCCCTGTCACACCTTTCTCTACAGTGCAAATCTTGATATGCAACTGTTCCTCCTTCCAAGTCGTAACTGCTCTCAGTCATTTGATGAGAAGGAGTGCTGAAAATGACCAACGTTGCTCAAGAGCAACCTTTAAAGAACAGGCTTACGAATAAAGATATATTTTTTTAGACCAGATTTTTGTTATACTGCGCGTTCTAAAACCACTTCGGGAGTTTTAGGTCTCAGGTATTTTAAGTCAAGTTTTGGGCATCAAAGGGAAATAGCGATACTAAACTGGCAGAGCTTAATCAAATAAATAAGTTATCTTTTTCATTTTCTGTCTTGTTACTGTCTTAAAAAAGTAGATGCGTGTCAATTCAGTATTACTTTCCCCGCTAAGGAGGCACACTTTTGCGTAATTATTCACCTGTACGCCAACCGCAGAGCGAAGAGTTCTAAGCTGGCTGATTGGAACAGAAGCTCCTGGTCGCTCCTGTCCAGCTCGCTGAAGCCAGGTATCTTCTCCGAGAAAGCCTTGATGTAATCGACGGACGACGTCAACAAGCTGTAGAACTGCTGAACCTCACTGGCCGTCCTCCTGGACTCGTCGACCGGCAATTCATGACACTGAAACGACAGACATGACGGCCACTGAGTCCACCATGACCACTGTTAAATACGTTCCCCCCAAAAAGGAAGGAAAGCTTGTTCCTCGTTCCTTCTGATTTGTGGAACGCGCTCCTCCTTACAAGTTCTATTTGTGAAAAAGGAACTCATTCTCGTTACAGTTAAAAAGATAAAATGTATCGTTCCATATGTGTTACATATGTATTTTGATGATTACCATATTCAATTAATCAAGCAAAGTTTTTTTTATATATCCCATCAAATGGCAATATACGAATTTGAATGCCGTGATGGAAGGATACCAGGTGAAGAAAACAAGCGGAAGCAAGGTTTCATTTGTTGGTATATTCACCTTTAAAAATCTAATTTTTTAGCCATATTCATCTTTGTGGTGAGCGATTCAGACGGGCCAAATGAACTGTTACCCCACATTGCACGAGAGTTTTACAACAACCTTACACGTTTCAATGTAACAAAGTCCCGTGTTCAAACTTAACAACACTTGCTCCTCGATGTCTCTGTCCGCAAGACAAGCAAGTGAAAAAGAGAGTAGGGCTTTTAGAAGGCCAGTCTTGAAAACTACCAGTCCTTTGTGAAGGTTGGATTTGTTGTTTTATTTGAAGGTGGGGGACAAGGGGAGAAGGAGTGAAGGTTAATTTTTGTGTATTTTTAAGTGACCAATGTTCAGGATACAACGATGTGTTCGATGTCTGGTAACCTGTTCTTCTGTTGTAACTGTAGGTTTCTTTGTGGAAGTTCAGTGATGGTTGTAGTCGGCCTTAGATTTCTTTGTTTATGAGCATTCGTGGAAGCAAAGGAAGTAGCTGAGTTTAGACGTCCCTCTTTCTGTGTCTTTTCGTTCGACTAAAAGTTTTTTTTATTTTTTTTAAACCGCAGTCTTGGGCACTGAAAAGAAAGCATCAATGTCTACTGGCTCTCCTGCACCCAACTGAGAACAAGCGATAACCCCACAAAATAAACCCTAAGATAAGTAATAGAAAAGTTAAGGAGACCTTGTCCTTCGTATTGATATCGTTTTTATACGTTTGAGAATTTCCCTTTTTGAAATAAATTAAAAATTACCCCAGTGGACGAAAAAAAAAGGAACGCCGTTCCTTTTCTTGTTTCTGCAAAATTGTAACTAGTTCCCGTTCCAGTTACACCGATGCAAAATGGAACAGCGGCGTTCATTCGTTCCCATGCAAGGAAATGCGTTCCAGGAACACCGCTCCGTACGACACTGACCGTGACCCGTCACATACGGTACTGACGAAATGTGGATGTACTGCCTCGGAGTGGACGGGACTAGGGCCCAAATCGGAACGCGCGTTTGGCAGGGTTAATGGGTTTATACGTGTTTCGAGAATATTTTGCATCAAATTCAGAGCCCGTTTTTCTGGGTCAAGGAACGCGAGCGTATGGCTAAGTCCTTGAAATCCCCAGGGCCCAGAGGGGGACACACGTTTTGGTTACTGGCTGCTAAGTCAGCTCTCCTTTTCGTCCAATAGTGGCTCTTGGTTTTTGCCATCGTCAAGGACGTGTCCCTCCACACTTCTGGCGTCACCTCTGGAGGCTTCATGTCGCCCTCCAGAAGCTTCCTACCCTCGATGGGATCTAGTCACCGACCGCCTAAAGAAAGCAGGGCTTGGCGGTCCTGACGTCACGCCGCTTTGGTGGCGCTGCTGTAGGCAAGGCGCATGCGCAGACTATCCACTAGACGCGAATCTGGTTTCTGCGCAGGCGCACTGCCCTCACCTCGTAGGGGGCCTGTTTGGAAACAACGCGTTCGCCTATAGCCGTGCACAGAAAGCCCCTACGCCAACCTGTCGTGTCTGTTTTCGAGCCCACTGGTTTCAGCTATAATGTCGAAGCAACCGCGGGCATTATATTAATTGATTTAGCCTCAGTAACTAATAATTAATTACAGGAAAACAATTTTTTCTTCTTTTCTTAAGATTGAACATTCTATTATAATTATGTGACTTCGCTGAATCACAATGTTACAGTGGACGCAACAACGACTGACCAATTTAAAGATGAGGCGGATAACTCCTCGGCGACAGTGCGGAGAAACAGCACCAACAATTTAAATCGCAGAGTACGTTTGTTATTACCATTCAATCTTAGTTACAGTTATCTTCACGAAAGATATCAGCAGTTAACCTGTCCGACAGTAGTGGTTCAGCGTGCACCTCTTACGATGCTCTGTATTCTCAAACTTTGAAGTATTTTCAGAAGCAATTAGTAACCACGACGACCATCGCGGCACCTAGCTATGCAGTCAAAAACGCATAAAAACGCGCAAGTGTAAGTACCGGACAGATTGTTTCTAGACCAAACATATTGCAGCGGTGACCCACGAAAACGCACTGTTTAAGTCACTGCGCTCAAGCAGCACCGGAGGTCTTGTGAATTTTGAAATGCGCTTCGATCCCGAACAGCTGGGACGTATGTTTAAACGTTGCTGTCTCACAAAAGAAATCGCAAGAAAGCACACTCACTCACCGACGAGTAATCTCTGTTCACGAGGTCCGGAGAGGTGTCCACGTGGGCTCTGACGAGGGCCGTGATGAGACTGACAGGTGGCGACGGTGGAGATTCTTGGGGGCTCTTTGGTTTCGAGGGAAGACGACCGCGTCGACCCTTCAAGCTGTCTGTTCGAACCACTGCAAGTAAACACAAGTGGTGCTCGATACAACTAACTCATTGTAGACCAGCCTGTCTCTCTATCTAAAAGATTAATAATGTAGTGTGTTTATACAGCCGGAAATTAGTCAGCCTCAGTGGGCGTCTGGTGTCTCGGCTGTAGATGAGAAATGTAGCCACTACAGTACAACCGCTAGCCTGGGGTCTTTAACATGCATCACGCAGTAGTGATACACGACCGCATGCGGGTACGATGCTCATCCAGTTCGAAACGGGCAGGGGTGGGGATTGAAAGTCCCTGTATTTGGCATCGGAATTGTTTTCCGAAGCTACGGAGAGTGTCACCGCACAGTCAGCAAGTACTACTCCATCTTTCGGTTCAAAGAACTAACACTTGGTATCAGTCGCAACGAGGCCGAATGTATCCAAGAAGAGTGAGTGAAGATATAATCTTCCTAGTGCCATGAACGAGACAAACCCTCCGAACCACACTCTAAAAAAGTGTGCCAGCTTACTTTCCTGCAAAACACATAAAAACATGAAAAAAAAAAGAAAATATTCCAGCGAATGAAGAAGCTCATACTATTAGCTCAAATACTATTAGATGTGAAATATGTGATGTCATGGTCATGGTCACTGTCCCCTGTGCACATGTCATTTTTTTCCCCAACTAATCGTATTTTGCTCTTCGTTGTTCGCTGGGATTCTTATATTGTTCGTTTTGATATGTCGTCTCGTGTTCTGCGCGAAAGTGAATTCTCACGGACCTTTTTTCTTTTTAGTGCGTGGTTCGTCTAAGGTAACTGGGATTTAAAAACAACAAGCACAGAAAAAAATGAGATAACAGAAACATGAACATCGGGTCAACGATGAACTTTGCTCAGTTTTACTGCAGATGAAGCAATTGTCCAAGTCCTAAGTGCGCTCACCTTCTTTGACCATGCCAACGGCGAGGCATTTCTGGAATCTGCAGAACTGGCAGCGGTTTCTTCTTCTTTTGTCCACGGGGCAATCTCTATTTGCAAGGCACACGTACTTGGCTCCCTTCTGAACTGTCCTCTGTGTAGAATAATAATAAAAACAAAAATAGGTGCAGGTTAATGCGGGTGCAAATTTCACATTCTAGGCACCACCCGCATTCCTTTAGAAACAACAAATTACATTACTCTATATAAAAAAAGCGTTTTTCGAGGGATCCTTATCTAAACTTTATAGTTAAATCAAGATTTACGGGAAGCCGTAAATGCACAAGTGCGCCACGTACTTTGAGACTCTAAGCTCGCATACCATATTAATTGTTACTTTTATTACGAAATATAATAGGGTATATGTCTCGCACGAAATAAAATATACCATATAATATTTTTACAGACGCGGCGGAACGGAGTTTAAAGGGCTGTTTATACTCCGACGTTGAGCGCGTTGAACGCAGCGTAGCGAAGAGCGCGCGCCTGTCATTGGCCGGCGACCAGGAACTCGATATCTGCGACCAATCAGTATCAGTGTGCGCTGCGCTACGCCGCGCCCGTCGACGTTACGTTGGACTATAAACGCACCTTTACGCGTGAGAGCTGTCGACTATGCCGAGGAAAAAGCGCTCGGGACCAGGATGGCTTCGTACCTTGAAGAATCCTTTGCAGCCTTCGCACGTTCGCACACCGTAGTGTTGGCAGGCTGCATTGTCTCCGCAGACGGCACATAACTGGTAGGATGGCGTCGGGGGAGCGGGCGAGGACGTCGAGCTTGAACCCGACGCCGGTGGCGTGCCAGGGGTCGAAGGCATCGCGAGTCGCAAACTGCGGAATAATGATAAATAATTTAACGCTCATGCCCATATGTTTGACCATGGATGCCAGTGGTTGGACCCTCCCGAAAACTGGAAGTTTTTAGCTCTGTGTTAGCGAACCTAAAATAACGCGTTACCGCGGAACATCCAGTGCAAAGAAAACTGTATGTTGGAGATTTGTCTGAACTACTTGTGAGCTCTAGTTTTGGATTCCAACTAGCTTCTTCGCCGAGAAAGTAGAAACTGCCAATTTTAATGTCTGACATGTTTGCAGTATCTTCATTTCATACAATAAAAAGCCTAGATCCGAGAAAAAAAAAAGGGCTCGATTGCTGAATTTCCCAAATAAATTTAGTGATGAATAGACTCTCTTGTCTCTTCCTCACCCTCAGTTTCTCGTTGTGACAGTGCACCCAAAGTGCCCGCTCGTAAAGTGACATATTACCGTAGAAAAACTAGAGGCTTCGTGCATTGGGAAGTTGCACAGTCGTTCGATCAATGAGACGTGAACATAAAATTTCTTATCTCAGAAGATAAATATATCCTATTTGAAAGTTATATGTGCTGGTTCCTATGCGCTCGAAATGCGTCTTCGGTAGCTGTCATCGTTTTACTGTTCACGTGCTTGCCTTATTAATAGTCTGCCTTTCTGGATAATGAAGCTTTGATAGAACCCAGCTGATGCTCCGCCTCCAGATGCGCTCGTTCTCTTCCGCCGGACTTTGTCTGCGCTTGCGAGGAAGCGTTATCAAAGGCAGAAAGCTGGAGGTGGAGCGTCGACTGGGCTTTTAGCCTGTCGCCGACTATGGGTCCTATTCGAAACGAGGTGCTACCATATCGGTACTTGACGTGGTAAAGTAACGAAGTAACAGTTTTGAGTTTTTGGCGGTTAGCTTTGTGGTTTCGAAAGCTAGCCGCCACAGACTCGGAAGTTGATGCGCCGTGAGCGGCGCACAAAAGTTTGTTGCAAGTTGATCTTTCTCGAGAGGCAATGTGCCGTGTTGGACGCATCGACGGACTGATCTCTCTACACAGCGGCCGTTTTTTGCGAGAGAATCATTTCCGAAACTCAGACGTAGCTAAGGTTCTGTGTTCGTATACCTTTGCCAGCTCCCTGCTGCGTAAGATTCGCCGTTCATATATCGCAAACACCGGCGTTCCCATATTTTTTTTGCCAGAGACGAAATAACAAACGATCGTGAGGAAAGATGGACACATCGACACAGAGCTGCCACACCTCCGACAAAGGGTGCTTCCCAAGCGTGCGGGAAAATGATTGGCAGAAAACCGTATCGGGTTTCGCGGGTCGGTGAGCGAGGCGAAGGAGACTCACCTTGCTTCCCCCGAGGTGGAAGGCTTCGTCAACGTCGACTTCCTGGACTGGACCCACGCCGAGCTCGGACTCGGCAGAGGCGGCGTGAGGTCTCCGGGAAAAGAGGTCATCGACGAAGACGAGCCTCCGGAGGCCAGGCTGAAGCTGGTGCTTTCCGACGCGCTGGGTGGGACCTGCGGCGAGGCTCCGGGGAACACGACGCCCTTCTGGAAGACGGGCGGTGAAGGCGACGGATGTAGGTAGCCGGAGAAACCTGCTTTCGCGTGTTCTTGCTCGCTCTGGTATTGCACGTAGCAGCTGGACGTCTGGTACGTTGGCGGTTCCGTCTTGTAGAAGTCCTGCGACGTGGTCGTCATGGCGGGTGGCGGAGGGGTGAAAGGCGGCCTGTAGCCGGACGTCTGTGGCTTGGGCGAAAAACCTCCGACGGACACCTGGTAGGACTCCGGGCTGCCGGCTTGGCCGGGCAGCTCGGAGTCCGACCGAAGTTCTTCGAATTTGAAGGAAAACACACCGGAGTGGGTGATGTCCCGCCTGTACCTGGAAGCAAGGGGCGTTTGCTGAAGACGGGCTACCCTCTCGGCCGGGGTCTGGCTTGTGAAGCGGCAAGGCGTCGGGGCAAGCAGGCAGTATTTCGGCAGTGCGGGAGGCGAGGCCCCGGAAACCCACCTGGGGGAGTAGGTTTCTTCGAAGCTGGGTAGGGTCGACGGGTTGGCGGGGGAGATGCTCAGGGGTGCCAACGGAGTCGGCTGCTCGGGACTCACGGCAGGGAAACTCGACTGGAACATCTCCTGGTAAGAGGAGGCCTCTCTTGCGCCGAACACTTCCGAGGTAACCTGCGCTCCCACAAATTCGAGACCGGGGAGCTTCAACTCCTCGCTCAGCGACAGCGATTCCTCGGCTGTGAACGAGGACGACAGGTAGTCGGCGTGTAAGAGGCTGCTCGTAGAACTTAACGCTGCGCTCTGAAAACGAAGAGCGAACGAGTCGACATCAGTCCAGGGGCCATCGCCAAGTGAGCACTCGCGATGAAACGCGCGCCAACCAATGCAACACGCGCACAAAGGAAGAACGTACGGGCCTCGGGAGCGAGCGCCGCGCACCTGGCCGCTTTCGGTCAGTGCGCGGCGCTTCACACGCCGCGCTCGGGTCAGTCGCCGAGCACTGTGCACACGCCTAGGCGACTGCCCCACCTGCGCCCGACTCCGGGCTCTCCGTGCGGCGCCTGGGCCGACCGCACTCTTTGCCAATTGCCCTCTGCGACCGTGAGTTGGGCGTATAATCGGCCCAGGACCGATGGGGCTAGTGACCGGAGAAATGCTACGCTCTTCCCCCTTCTCACTCGACAGCCTGGTGTACCTTATGTCGAGGGGTAGAACACCGGGCGGTACGCTGTAATCCTGTAACTCGACCGGTCACTCACTTTGTCGAGTGACGTGTATCGAGTAGAGCGCAACGGTCCCGAAAACATGACTGCGAACGTACATACATCGTTTTTTTTTATAGGGTTAGTTTGGATGTTCAGTCATCATACAGCGACTGAATACAAACTCAACAATAGTCGACGCGCCGTGTGCGGGGCACCGACTTTTGTTGATGCGCCGCACATAGCGTAAGCACATACACTATGTAAGTGACAAAAAAGAAAAGAAATAAGGAAGACTTCGCATATTTGTATTGGCAGAGAGAGAAACAAAAAACGGAGTGGTAGTTTTCAAACGGGTCTTGCCAGTACATCGAAAAGCTTCGCTTTACTCTGGAACATATAAAGTTATATGACTGCCTGAAATGGTGTTGCCGATAAATTTATTCACGCGTTTGCTTGCACCAGCTGCATTGTTAGTTTAGAGGTATATTATAACCCAGACTGCACTTCGAGCGCCGTAACATCTAATGTCCTGCAACAAGACGCATTCTGTTGAAATTTATAGTAAAGCGATCCCATTTCCAACTCCGTGCATTTTTATGTCCGTTCATAAGTGAGAACGAACTTCACATTAGATATGCATGCTGCGTGCCAATGATGAATACCAGAAAATGTTGATATTATAAGATATTTCTATGAATGGTGGTATTTATACCGATCACCAACATGTCAAACTGTACTCCATAAGGATTACCTCACTCCTAAACTGTTCTCCGTAAGTGCTAACAAGCTATGGTAATAAAATAAGGATGAGTACTAACACGGACAAGCCTCTCTTCTGGTGAAATTAGTAGCTCTCGAAACGCCAGAGGAAACATAAATTCGATTTAGTCATAAGATACATAGGACATGGAGACCTTAGGTTAAGATGCCAAATTCGGGGCGGTTCACAGCGCTTCGCAACCACGGAGGAATCTGAGTGGTGAACTTCTGCTTACGCTATTAGGCCACGCAACGTAGATTTTAGGAACTCTCTCCAGTTTCATCCAAGACCACGTCAGCCTCACTAGTGAGAGCCGATGCACGTGTGGGTTGCATATAATCGGTCAACAGTCAAGCCGTCTGTCCATGCTACTGCTTCGTCTGCGGATGTCAAGAAACAATAGAAAATGCGCGCTTCAAAAACAATATAAAATGCCAACAAAAAAGGAGCTGGAGCAGGTGCAAAGGATGAAACCGGCCCGTTGTTTGTCTGGCGATCACTTATGCTAGCCAGAGACTCTTCACCGAAAGGCTAGCTGCGATCAACGAGCAACAGGTGGCGAAGAAAGCACGGATCTATGTGCCAGCAGCGTTCACTTGCAGGGTTCGGGCTCTTTATGCCACCGGACACCGTGGACCACGGCGATCTGCGCAGAATGCGAAGGCGACTCTAGCACTTGGAGTGAAATAACATGACTAAGCTATAAATACGCTAAACTCTTAATTTGTGACTCAGTCCTATAGGTGGCCATCTGCCATAGTCTTGATACTGGAAACATGCAGGATGGTAGCTTGCATCAAAGAATTTTGAGATGAGAACGAAACAATAAACACGCGACACGTCCTTATTTCTTCCCCTGTGTGCTTTGCATTTGTGGTCCCGAAAAAAACCAACAAAGAATCTCAGACATTGACCATACTCTTTAAATTGGTCGTAAAGGGATGCGGATGCTTCGTAACGCCGGAGAAAGTACTAACAATATTTGTTTAGAATGTGCACATTTTGCATACTCTGTCTCGTAGTTCATTTCAAGATACTGCAGTACTTTTAAACTGGTCAGGAACAAGAAACACGATTGGGAATCATCCCTTTACTCTATGGTTATCTAAGGGGTGCTGCTACCGCAGAACTGGGAAGGTCGTAGTCGATTAGCTTCAAATAGACGGTTACAGGGAAGGCTACACGCAGCCGAGGTATCCGAGGACGCGTATCGAACGGCTATAAAGAAGAATGCGTGAAACACAGATGGACGCGGTGGTGAACCATGTCGCATCCTTGCTGCCCCAGTGAACGAACGAATATCTCGCGTGACTGGTATTTTTGCGCCTCTTTGCTCCACGCCCGGACAGACAGGTTTCAGGGATCTTTTAGCAACTATAGCTCGGACAATGAGGAGCATCTTGGTATTGTCGGAACTAACGTTGTGAATGGAACCACCAGATGGTTCTACACTGAAGCGCTTATCATCATACACCCCGTTAGGGCTCACAGGAATATTCCGTGAACAACTCCGGGAAAGCCATTTTATTTTTAATGACACAAATATCTAGTGAAGCCTTGAGGCTGCACTAGCGACGTGTACGGCGGTAATATGATGGGCCGTCGTTGGTTTTTGAAACGAACTGAACATCTGCGATGTTTCTGCGCAGGCATTATCTTGTCAAAAGTCCGAACATCAGGAAGAAAATAAAACAACCAACGATGCCCAGCTTCGACCATCTGTGCAAAGTAGTGTCCACATCAGTCTTGTGCTTATGGCTTTCAGCATCCAGCGGCGCACAAGACGCCGATAGAACTCATCCCGCGAGTCTGGCTGTCTGGCGAACGCGGCGGAGCCGTCACGCGGTCCTTTTGGACAATGTACCCACCGTGACCGGTGGAAAAAGAACACACCGTGACCGGCTAAAAAACGAACGCCCCGTGTAGAATAAGGCTACAGCCTTATTCTACAGGGGGCGTCAGGATAGCTGACTGGCGGATGCATTGCGTTCCATCACTAAAGCCAGGCGTCCTCCGTTTCCAAACGAAAGGCGGGCACAGTCTCAAGTCACAAGCTCTGCTCAGAACTGTCTGAGGAAGACACTCTCGATTTCGGTCAGTAGTTTTACGTTAGTGCAGAAAATACAACACACTACCCGCAGCTGTGACACCAGACGCCCTCCTAATGCAGACTAACTGCCCGCCGTCCAAACCTCACTACAACAAATTGGACTTTTTTGACTTCGACTAACCCAAATGACCACTGGACATCTTATAATATTTGGCAACTACAACAAACAAACAGCAAGACCATCAAATTGATGCGCACTGGGTATGTAAAGAAGAGAGCAGATCCGTATGGGCGATTGAACTGCGAACTAAGTTGAACACTTACGTCTCCATCAGATTATAATAGAGCCGAGCCCCTCCCCCCCTCCCCCCCCCTCCCTTTAAAAAAAATTAATTCGATTTCATTGACGACTATATTTGGAGCTCGCACGCCAAAGTAGCTAAATAGATATCCTAAGCGTCGAACCGCGCACTCGACTAGTTATACCGTCCTGTTTCTTGGTTCATTGCTGTTCTTGCGTAAAATTAATAATTAGGGCAAAAAAGACCGAGCCATGCCCGCTCACAACTGGCGCTACGCCAAAACGGGTTTCAAAGAAGCCAGCGAATTTTCCCACCTTTCGTATAATCGTACAGGAAGAATAGATAAATGAATGCATGTTTCCGAAAACCTGACTGGTTCAGTCGACCGAAGATTCCAGTGGCATGGTACGGGCTCGGCGGTTTGACTGGTTAATCTTGTCGAACACCCTACAACGCATTAACCACCCGCGACTGTCTCGGTACCTCTCGCGCTGTCCAGACCGAGGTAAAACGGGCTGACACCGCCCATCCGTGGCGATAAGAAGTACTGCGGGACTTGAGGCCCTGCCACACTCCAGACTCCGTCCTTGGGCGCACGATGTCTGCATAATCGAATTGCTCGCCGATAGAGCCGTGCCGTAGGGCAGGTGGAAATCCGTGTGGAGTAGTTCCCTCCCCGTCCCTTACTTGGGTCCCTCCCTGCTCGGGCAGATACTCGAGCACTTAACTTATCTGTTGACGTTCCCAGAAAGGAATTTCTCACTCTAGTCGTCTTATCGAGAGCAGCAACGTAAACATTCGATAACGATGCATATAGGCATGTTTCATCACGATAACAAGGCTCCGAGGGAAGGTACGCGAATCGTCAGTCGAACAAGCTCCGCCATTTGCAAGGCCGGGTAGCGGAGGTTCTATTTTTAACCTGACGAGGCGAGTTAGCGTTATTTTCTTCTTATTTGTACCGAAGCGATAAGCCACTCGAGCAGACCAGAGGCCCCAGTAACATCGTGCAATCGGATCGCGAGCCCATCATACTTCGATGGAGTCCAGGTTGGGTGGTTATATATGATATCATGACCGCGGGGTTCCGTAATCTGCCTGCCCAAAGACGGCAATGCGGTTGGAGTCTCCTGCGCCTGGGTATCTCGAAGAACTAAAGTTTGCGCGTAGGATGACGTGGAGTAAATGCTTTGGAAATGCCTCACCCGAGTTCGCACGAGATAGTGTGCCTGAGTCAGGACGGAGAGCACGTATCGAATTTGTGCAGTTCTACTGGCTTATAGTGCGGCGTAATCGCGCCTTATTCTAACAGGATTTGTGCTCGAAAAATTAATTCAAAATGCGCAATAATCAAGGCAAAATAACAAAAAACAAAAATCGTCAGAACAAAACTTCTTAACATGGGGCACCCAAAGCTCAATCTGTGCATTAGATTTGAAAACACGTAACGTAAAACAAAAAGTTTACAAGTAAAATAAATACTGTAAGTATTGTATGCGTACTCTTAAGACGTATTTGTACGTTACAGCCCCAAACATAAATTATAGCGTCAACAATGGCCGACAATGTTAAAGCAGAACTCTTATTGGAGCGTTTTCCGAAAGAAAATGCTCAAATAAGATAAGACAGCTTATTTCGATTACGAGTCTCGTCTTCAACGGCCACAGGCAGGGATTCGACATGATGAGAAAGTTTGACGTCACACGAGTACCATCTACGAGATTTGTGAACTGTTAGCACCGAGAACTTTCGGTGGCGCCCTCTGAGGGTTTCCTTTCGTGACGTCACAACCAGGATTTGCGTCGCCGTGATTGGCAGGATTTGCCTCTGCCTCGCCGTGATTGGCAGGATTTGCGTCGCCGTGATTGGCAGGATTTGCCTCTGCCTCGCCGTGATTGGCAGGATTTGCCTCTGCCTCGCCGTGATTGGCAGGATTTGCCTCGCCGTCAACCGGCGATTCGACAGGCATTATCAGCGTCCAGAAAGCTATGGTTTGGCCAATGCCGAACTTGGACGACAGCGACACATTTGGTGGCGCACGTCGCTGATATGCGATGCAAGTAGGTGTCAAGCGATGCACAGTCGCTGACAGCTCCAGAAACGCAGGGCGTAGCGACTCTCTTCTTGCTATCGCTCTGCAGCCAATCAGATCGCGCTATTAGGCGATAAAAACGTCCAAGGACCAATCAGGAAGCTAGAAGCGTGAACATAATAATCCGCACCCTGCGTTTCTAAGCCTCTCTCAGCCACTACACACTCTAAAAAAGAAGCGCGTGCGTCTACTTTCCAGCACAACACTCGGAGATTCAATCAGCGCAACTTACGGAGGCAGCTCAGACGAATGACGATGCCGAAACATAAGTTTAGACCCAAAAACGCAGTCTGAGTTGGGACATTAAGCAATGCAAAACGTCACGCTTGCATTGCTTAATGTCACAACTCAGACTGCGTTTTTTGGTCTAAACGTAAGTTTCGGCATCGTCATTCGCTCAGCTGCCTCCGTAAGTTGCGGTCATTTGATCTCCGAGTGTTGTGTGGGAAAGTAGACGTACGGGTTTCTTTTAGAGTGAGGGTCCGATCGAGAAAAGTAAACCCTACTTTTTGGCCCGTATAAGTAAACTATGATTTGCGAAAAGCTGAAACTTTGTGTGAAAGTGACCCCAGGGGTGGCGATAAAATCCAAAACCTTTGGGCACATTACGTTCTCTGGATCAAAACATACAAAAGAAAAACAAAAGTAATCTATGAGACGATGTCCACCTATAAGCCTAATTTTCATAAAATTGAAAATTGAGATTGTGGGCGCCTGCAACATTTATTTCAGTGAAAAAATAAAAGTTGTCAGGAAGAAAATATTGTTTTCTTTTTAGAGCGTAGCTCTTTGACGCCCGTTTCCGGGTTGAGCGGCGTCGGCGTAACCGCTCGTGTTGCATTATGGGACGTATCCCCGCTAAAGTTAGCGGGAAAATTTCCCTCTAAATTTAGCGGATTACGTTTCCCCGCTAAATTTAGCCGAGAAATTGACGTCACGTGACCTCAACCCCAATTCAGTTTTCCCGCTAAATTTAACGGGGAAAATGACGTCACTACTTCGTGTCACGTCACCCATGAACAAATTCAGCGACAGGAGGAAAGGAGGAGGAGAAGGGGAGAGGAGGAGGGTACGGTGGAGGAGGGGCATACCCTCCCCTCTTCCTCCTCAAGAGCTGCGCTCTAGTTTCGCATTCAAGACATTTGTAAACGCCTTTCATTTTCTTTTGCTGACAACTTTATTCGCTGACATAATTGCTACACGCACCCACAATGTCAAATTTCAATTTGATGAAAATTAGCCTGAGATGGATGTCGGCGCATAGAGAATTTTTGTTTTTCTTTCGTATTTTTTTTTTAAATCGGGGAACCTATTGTGCTTAAATTTTCGTATTTGATTACCACCAATAGGGTCACCACCAAAGGCTAATAAGCCGGGTTTATCTTTCTCAATCGGACCCTATAGAAGGATACTGTAGAGGAGGCACTGCGTAGGCCACTGTTCGATTGCACGTTTAAAGGATCTCCAGGTGGTCTAAGTCCTTCGCTGAGTCGTGCCAGATGCCCTTCGTTGGTTTGGTGAGAACAGCGTGGTATCCACGCTGTTCTCGAAAAATAGCGTACGCGCCGAAAACCGAAAACGCGGTTTGGGTTCGGTGCACGCACAGTAACGACGACGCTATTTCTTTGGGGTACGCTATTCTAAAACTGACTACCGTGTATAATTATATGCCTCACTCTACAATTGGTATCCTGCTCACCGTTTTGGTCGTCAAAGTGATGCAGCTCCCTACATGTTCCCCGTTAAAAGCGAGTTTTAGAATAGCGTATACGCAAAAGCTTTGCGTACCCAAAGATATAGCGGCGTTGCCACTGCCCATGCGCCGAGCCCAAACCTCGTTTTGGATTGGCGCATGGTGACCACGCTATTTATTCGAAGTTTTTGCGTATACATTATTTTAAAACTCGCTAATAACGATGTGATATAAGTGCTCTCACCAAGTCCAGTGTTTCGCAGGCCGTCGGAGACTACCCTTATTGTCAGTTTGAGAACAGATGGGCGTAGCCATATTATGACGGCCTTCGGCGATTTGCTACCGGATCCGGATTGGTACCTAGAGATACCGAAAGAAATGGGGTTTGCAAAGCACACCCCGTCGAGCATTAGGCATGCAACGGACAATGCCGGTAAGTCTACTTTCCCGCAGAGTATCTCCAGGGCCAATCAGTGCGATCAGTTATAGGAACGCTCGGAAAAACAACAAAGCCTTAAATTTTTTTTAAAATGAAGTTTGCGGTGCAGCACTGTGAAAGACGTTTCATACGCTCACGTCAAGCCGAGTGCCGAGCTCCCTCGCATATACTCCGTTCAGTTCTAAGTTGACGTGCAGTGGAAGCTTCACGCTCGTTGGAACAATCATACGGCTATCTTTGGCCACGTGATCACGCTCCCGCACAATATTTAGGCGCAGAGAGCGGGGTCGGCTAATGGAAGGAGGCGGTTGATTGGTCCGGCGAGCCCTCCCATTCCAGTCTCAGCTTAGGGGGTGAACGTATAGTGGAGTCGCGGACAGCCTAAGGAACGCAGGATGCAGCCTATTATCTCCGGGCTTATGCGGAGAGCAAGTCGTCTGCTTCTCGCACTGGGGTTCGGGTGACGTCAGAACGACGGTGATTTCTGATTGGCTTTCATCGTAGGATAGTGGGTAGACGTTAAAGTAAGCTGCCTTGGGGTCTACCCACTATTTTTCATCAGAACCAATCAGAGCTCGGCGTGTTTCTGACGTCACTATAACCCCTGCAAAAGAAGCAGACGAACTTGACGTTCACGCATTGCTTCGTGATTGGTCCTTCGACGTTTTCATCGGCTAACGCGCTGCAATCTTATTGGCTGCCCGGCGATTTGCTGAGGAAATAATATGGCGATTTCTCGGCGCCTATAAAAAAGGTGCTGCGCTAAAGTAAAGAAAAAAAGTAAAAAAAAAATTGGCGTTACAGTTAGCATCCACAGTTTATTCACGAACACTCACGTCTGTCGCGTCAGAAAGAGTTATATACGGCCTGGAAGATCGTGTGCTCTCTGCGCACCTCGTGCGTTTGTTTTCCCCCGACCTCAACCAATGACGGCTCGCGTTTGGCTGCCTCGTCATCGTGCATTCCATGTGCGTTCTCTACGTTTCCCTTTGATTGGCATGCCCCTCCTTGCCTTACGATGCACCAAAGACGTCTTTTGGAACACTCGCTGGCCGTATTAAAGGCGCCCGTTTCACATCACCTTGTAATAAAAGAGGCGTTTTTACGTGTACGTGCCTTAGTTTAGTTGTTTTCCCACTCAACTGATTCCGCTCTTTACTGTAATCTAGTATTCAAAACACTGTAAACGTTTCTGTCATGGGTTTGCCCGGATTGCCAATCTAACGGGGGTTTACAACACGGGGTTTGTGGTAGGCGGGTGTTAGGGGTGTGTGTATCAATCACTGGTTTCTAGTGTGAAAGCTTTCGTACGGATTAAGCAACGTCTAGATGTATCCAAACGACAAAAAAAGATTTTTGAGTTAAACCGACTATTTCATTTCCTTATCCCCTTAACCGTTTTGGATGAGCTTAAGTTGTCCACCTAGAGCCGTCCCCAAGCCGTTTAGGGCGGGTGTAGCTCGTCCGCTCACCCTCGCTCGCTCCCTGCCTTTTTTTTAGATGCATACCAGTGGCGGAGACACGTGTGGCCTGAACTGCACGTGCAATAAAAATGTAAAAAAAAAAAAATTTAGCGTCAAAAGCTGCAAAAAAAAAAGCGTCAAAGGGGTTAAACGAAGCAAAGCAAACAAAGATATTCACGTAGAATCAGGAAGAAAGAAGAGAGAGAGAGAGAGAGAGAGCGAGAGCAAAAAGTGAAGTATAGTGCAGTGTGAAGTCAACACCGGAGTACACAACACACAGAGGTACAAACGGATTCTTCCGGAAAACGAAAAGAATGAAATAAATAAAAATAATCTCGCAGGATGAAAGCTGCACCGACGTGCGATTAAAACAACATATGCTACACCCTCAACACATGGTTCTGGTTCTTGCGTCGTTCATAAGCCACTGCGCATTGAGTGGAGGCCTTGAAATGGCTTTGATAGTCGAGGGAGACACAATAACCTCACACACACGTCAAAAATCGTAAAAAAAGAATTACAAAAAAAAAAAATCGACAACAGTGTATAACACCGAGTCTTCTCAAATTCGCGATGCCCGATTTGGACCAAACTTGATGGCAGCCGAAAGCGACCCTTGGAACAAAAATGGAAATCAACAGCGGGATAGTTGCGAGGATTTCTTGCGTACCACGTCCATTATTTGGCGCACATACTGTGAAACCCTTCATTTTCGTGGCCCTAACTTTCTTTCAAATCGAAGAAGCGGGGTCATCTATTCGCGACCATTAAATTTAGCGAATTCTATAGGCTGGAATTTGCCCCTCTAGAAAACAAAAATATTTACGCGCCCATAAAATGCGCGAAGTTTTCCGATTGGCGAAATTCGCGAAAACTAGGGGTTCGCGAATACTAATTATTAAGGCTTCTACAGCCCGCCATTATGTGACATAATTTATTTCTCTTTCTCCAGCCTTGCTGTCCCTCCCCCTTTGGTACAGTATGAGCTCGTCTCCACCAACTTGACGTGTCTCGCAGCTTCGCCGACTTAAACGGTGGTACGAAAACAGACTTCCCATCTGCTATTCGAACGACGGGGCGAAAACCTGCCGATTGCGAAATATCAACGTTGCGGGCTCTTTTGTTCCCGCAGAGCCTTCCGGGAGATCCGTGCGAGCCATATTGCACGGAGCTCGCTTGCCGAGCGAATTTTGACACGTCCCGTGGTTTCGGACGTATATTCACTATGAAGAAGAGCAAGCTAGCCCCTGGGTCTACTTTTTGGCAAGCCATGGATCACCCTGCCTTGACACGAACTGGAGCAGCCATCATTCACGTTTGAAACGAACGAAGCGCTTTCCGGACCACGACGAACGTGACGGACCTCTCCAGTTCGAGCGAAACCCACAGAACGTTTGCTCGGCAGGACAGCGTGACTCCGGACTCAGGATTTTCTGAGCATTCAGTAGCTAAGAAGTATGTATGTTTCTCCAGTACGAACGAATGGTGGACGGTATATTTGACAATACACGCGTTTAAATTCGTTTCGGACTCAGGAACCAAAGCTTCGTTTAACGTGATGCTTGGCTGCGACGCGAGACTGCAACTTGTATAATGCCGAGTACGACAACTCGAGACTGTGCCATGTTTCAGTCTCATAGCGCATCTGAGCATCGCTTAAATTGAGTATTGCGCCCCAAAAGACGTTTGGGAGCAGGCACTGTACTGACAAATATTAAAGCAACACGCTCGGAAAATATGTGACATGTCTTCGGGTTGGTGGCCGTCATCAAGGTGCGTATAAAAATGTGTCTCAATGGCTATACGGACACATTTGAAGATTAGAAGAAGAAAAAAAAATATATGTCGAATATATGCAGGTGCTTTTAGGTGGTAGCTTTATTCTACTAAAATTTGAAGGGCCCATGCCTTCAAACGACAGTTCGAAGCAAATGCCTTTCGCGTTGCAATGCACTCTCAGAGTCAAGGCTGGTTCGCGCACTTGTGTCGGTTGCGTTCGCAGCAATTGAAGCGACAGCAACAACAAAGTCACGGGGACAAGTGTTCGCCTATACACAACGTGGCGAATAGTGCAAATGGTAGCTTCACAAAGCAACCATGATCACAGTTATCCCGGTCTTCTGGTCGTTTCTGTAGTTTTAGTTGTTGTGAACGCAACCGTCGGAAATGTGTGAACCAGCTTTAAGTTTCGTTTTGATGTTTTTGTTTTGTTTTAACAAAAACGAATTTTCGCATTGCAAATCCAGTAAAAAACAAAACAAACAAAACCAACAAACATAAAAAAACACTCGTCAGAAAGCTATAGATTGCCGCTGTGTACACTGCGCACAGTAAAAAATCGGAGGTCATAACCGGACATAATTCCGTTCCCACCTGTATGAACGACCGGGCCGTTACGTCGGCCATGTGTTTGGCAGCTTAGCTCTCGTGTTATCACGTACATGATATTTCCTTTGCGCGTGTTCAGCTCTCGGGTACACGCGGTGTTACGAAGTCCCTGACAGCGCGAGAAGGACAGCGCGTGATCATCCCCAATCACCTCATTTTCAACTGGTAGTCTTTGAGACCACAGTATCCCGCTAAAAGAACGACGAGAAACAAATCGGCAAGCGACAAACCCCGTCGCAAGCAATCTCACGCTGCCGTTCTGAAGCCGTCAGGGACTACAGGAAGTGGTCTTGAGGCCGTCTTACCTGAGGGGATTCAAGGAGCAGCATGGCTTCTGAAGGTTCAGTGGTGAGCGACGCCTGAGCCTGGGTTGCAGACCCGAGCTCCGTGCTGAGTTCCGATCCCGCTGTGCTATCAGCTGCACTCGGGCTGGGCTGGTCTTCTGGTTCAGACACCGCGAGGGCTGCACGGAAAATGACGTCCAACATGTATACTGTTTGGAACGTGCAGGGCGTCCCGCGACTTGGAGTGAGAGCACCGCGTCTGGTAGAGCCTAGCTCAGGGACGAGCTTCTTAACACAGACTAGCAAAGCGCCTTTCTGTTTGACATATTCTTTGCGGGAATGAGGGGCAAAAGAATCGGGGCGCCTCTCCGCTACGATTGCCGCGAAGCTCTGCTGACAATGCCTGCGGCGGTACGCGCAGAAAAACAAAATAACGCCGCGAAAGAAATGCTTCCCAGCTGAGATCCGCGGGGCCTCGTGCGTTGGAAAATGAACGGATATTATTTTTCTATAGGTTTAGTTGTTACAATATTCTGCAATACTACGATAGTTACATTGAAATTCAGAGCGCGTGCAATTATCTCATCGAGTAGGAGTTACATACAGCGGCAGAAAATGCCCGGACGGAGGTGTATTACACAATTGGTTTTCTCTAGACGTCAGTTGAGAAACAACGTACGCTAAAGCAGGACGCATCTGTTAATATATCTTGCCACATTAAGTGTTAAGTAACACCCGCGAAAGAAAGAAGCGGCAGAAGTACCCGGCCTAGGTTGACTTCCGTCTTCCGGGATGTAGTTATGAGTTATGAAACCTAGTTCGTAGCAGAATACGTGCCATCAAACCGCAATATATAAAACTATGTATAATTGCGTGTAAATAATGCACAGATCAGTGGACAATTCTTACCGACAGTCAATTTGCCTCGTAAACACGTCCGCATCAAATACGAACAATCAAGTGACTGTCGTTTATAACACACTACCAAAATTCAAACAAACAAACAAAAATACCGAGAGATGTTTGCTTTTATCATAAGGAAATATAAGCTTCTCTGGTACACACAAGTCTTATAAACAAGTCGGCTAGACCTCCCGGTCTAACAGAAAGCGACATAGAATACGCCAAAAAAGAACACAGGATCACAACGAGGTTTGCAAGCCTTTCAAAAGGGCGTACAGACCACGGACAGACCACAAGGAACCGGGGATTCCGAAGGTATCACCTGGCCACTGGGCCGCGTTCCCCACCAGCGAGGTGTCCCTCGACGGCGGACGCAGCCGCTAGTGCCGAGGCGGCGATGACAAGCGACGACGCGACGACGGTCGGAGCGACCCGAGGCAGCGGGTATCCGGCGCAACGCCGACTAGAGGCAGACTGCGTGGGGCCGAAAGGCCCTCGAACGGCCTTTATCGGTGCACGAGAGCCCCGCAATCGTGGCCGCCGATAGCCGCTATCGTGCGAGTCACATAATGCTCCCGCGATAACTGGCAAGCGAGAGCAAATTTGTCGAGGATTTCGGTCGCATCTTGAAGCCTATTAATCGAGGCAGCGCACATGTCGGCCATGTGATCCGAGCCCAACGGCGGCGGGAATCGTCTCGGAACGGAGTTCTGCTCTCGTTTCCAGTCAACTTGTTTCATCGGGGCTGACGCGGGACCGACTTCGGGAAACGCCTCCTGAATCGCGCGTCGAGCGCCGTCAATTCTGGTACCGCCGCATTGTTCGTTTCGAACGCGCCTGTCGAATACGAAAAGGAGTTCTGCATTGGAAACGCAGCTCGCTCGAATGATGCGTTAGGTCTTCGGCGTTGCTTCGTTGCTTCCATAGCTTAGACAATGGAGCGGAATCGAGCTGAGAAAAATCTGTACAGTGCCGAACGCGCGTGCGCAATTTAAATCTGTAGGATTCTCGGGTGAATGCAAAAGCTATGCTCTGCTCGCAAATACAAAAAAAAAAAAAAAAGAAGAGAAAACACTGCAGATGCACCGTTTGTTTACCCACTCGTTTGTTGGTTGCTTGTTGGGGACTCTGAACTGTTTTGTTAAGATATTCGAGACGAGGTGGTCGAGCGGCAACTCTATATGGCGAGTATACCCTGCCCCCTCGCGTGATTCTGCGCGCACCATGTCTTTCGGAGCATGGCGTTAAAAAAGCGTCTTTATAGACTGAGCGCTCGCCTATATTGATTGTTTGTTTTCGAGGGATACATAGGTAGTAAAAACATAGGTAGTAAAAAAAATTGGGAGAAGGGGGAATGGGTTCGCATGCTGAAACAGAGAGTAAATAACATAAAGCCCGGTACCTGTGAGCAACGTCCTGCGTTTTATTCCTGACTCTTGACACTTCCGAATAACTAGAGCCCTGCATATCCGCGGATTACCCGAGGATTATCCGCGGATATTCGCAGAAAACTGGCGGCTGCGGACACAAGTGAATCAGGTTTGGCCGATTGCGGATCAAATGCGGGCGTCAGAGGCTGCGGAGGCGGAGCGGATGCGGATATCCGCGGGTCCGGATCTGCATTTTTGTAGAGGCGGCCCATGAACGTATGCGACCGTAAAGTGTAGAGTGAATAAGTGAGTGATAATAGGAAGTGCATCACCGAATAATTTGCAAAAGCAAGTTACTCTCTTAGAAAAAAAAATGCCAGTCGGGGAGAAAAATCTATTACGTCAAGAAAGACATTATTCTCACGAAAGACCGCTTTAGAGCATTCTATCTTGCCGAAATTGTTGTCGCCATAAAAAAAGTAAAATACATAAATAAAAAAATGCAGGGGCATCAACTATTCCTGGGAAACGTGTTCATGTTTGGCAGGGAAAGAGCGGAAAACGTTCTTTGGGCAAAGAAAACCCCCAAAATTGTGCAAGCCTCAAGAAGATAGAAGCTTCATCGACAAGTGAAACTTGGGGTGTGTGCGCGCGTTTCTTCCCTCAACAATCGGCAAGTTCCTGCTAAGTATGTGGTTCGAAGCACGCAGTTGCAGGTTCACGCTTAAAGCTGAAACGAATAAGAGGTGCTGCCATGATGGAAACTTATCATATTTTCCTAGTGGTGTACTCAGCTCTTACCACGTATAAACGACTACTCCGGTGCGGTGAGTGACCACCTTTCCTCTCCCACGTTTTTATTGTTTGACCTAAATAAAATGGCACAATGTTATTAGTCTGTCTTTTATTAATTTTAACTGTTTGGAAATACGCGTCTGCTTAAAGTAAATGTAATTTTTTTTTTGCGGGCAGAGTGTCGCAGACCGCCAGGACGATCTCATAACTGCGATAATCTTTCCAGCAACGCGAAGTGTCTCTGGAAGAACGATCGCTAATATTATAGATACGATAAAACAAAATACGATAAAATGACTCACCGTACAAAAATTAGCAAATGGCTGATAAGGTACCATCCAGACGCTCTTTTTATTCATTCACGGCTGATTTTATAATATAACATGAATGCGCGGATTGCGGGTCGGAGGGGGCTACAAATTTATCAGATGCGGTTCGGATGCGGATGGAAAGACTGCGGATGCGGATCGGATGTGGATGATCAAACTGTTATCCGCGCAGGTCTCTACAAATCCACATACTACATTCTAGACACTACTCGGATCTAATTTCAAGATGCTGTGACCAGTGCACCGCATCTGTGATATTGAGGAGTTCTTTATTGAGTGTCAAACAGCGATGGAATGTTTTAGGAACATTCGTTGTATTATCGTGGCAGTGTCGAATATGCTGTACAGTCTATAATTGAACTAAGCGAAGAAGGCGCTAGGATGGTAACGCCAAGCTGTACTACATTCCAAGTGTGACGTACCTATACCGCGTTGGGAATGTTATGTGTACGAGCGGGTGGCCTGGGTAAGTACTCTGGCTGCACGAGCGCACGCGCAAGAAGAATCTAAAGTTTATATCCGCATATACGCGCTTGTGCTTGTGGTTTCTGCAAGGTGCTTCATAGCGTGTCAAACGAAGATAGCGATCCATGCGCACCTTCATACGTATCTTTATTGCCGTAAAAAAAAAATGAAAACCAGTATTTGGAGACTGTTGAGGTAAATTTAAATAAAGTTGCGAATCGTCGATAAATATTCGAGCATCCTGATGTGCACACACGCCTGTAATCATAACGAAGCGAAACTGGAGCTAACCCAAACCTAATTTGGCAGTGAATGGAGCTTTGACGAATACTCTTTCGTGGAAATACTGCACAAACACAAGATGAAAAATTCCTGCTACTGGAATTAATCATCCCAGAAAACAACGTGAACGAGACGTAGTGGGCAGTGCCTTCAATGAGTGTACGATTTCTATTGTAAAATGGTAAAAACACAGCGCGAAAAACACATAATTTCTATCAAGCTATTTGCAGCTGGATAACTACACTGTAATATATTTCCGAAAATGATGAGGATAAATTATACCACTCGGAGCTGAAGGATACTGAAGGATGGATGGATGGATGGTGGTGGCTAAACCTTTAGTATCGTGTGGTAGCTTGTGCCACTTAGTCTGTAAACAGCTAAACCCCTCCCCTTTAAAGTTTGCTCTAAATTTCGCTTTTGCTTTAAACCCACCAACTGTGTGTAACATGACGCTTCTTTAGACATTTTACACTAATCTTCTAGCCTTTTCTTTGTGATTATAATCAGTCTTTCCTCCGTTCTTTCATCCTCGCCAGAAAAACTCAGCGCTTCTGCCAAATCCGTTAACCCCGCCGGGAGGGCACCCCAGAACCACACGTTCTATCGTCTTTCTGTCACCATGGCATAAGGCACACATTGTGTCTATCTCTTGATATTTAGCCCTTTATGTATTTTTCGTGAGCACTCCCGTACTAGCCTAAAATAGTAAAGAGCTCCCCCGTGAATTATTAAACGTCTGTACAGATCTTATATCCCGCTTTCGTGATCTGTACATGGCCAAAGCTGATTTCTCTTGCATTCTTCCCTCCCATATTTTTTTCTTTTCTTCTTTTAGACTCTTTTTCACTGAACTAGTCTGTTCGGTCCCATCACTAGCCTCTAGGTACTTAAATAGGAGCTTTCGGGTTAGGTTTAGACGTTTTGCGTTTACACTTTTTATGTATAAGTGTTCTTATACTTTCCGTGACCACAGCGTATTCTACATTTCAGTTAACTCTTGTTAAAATTTCAGTTTAATACTTGCCTCTCTGCTCTCAAAAAGGGACCAGCCTATGTCTCACTTTACTCTCTCATTTAGTGTTTTCCCAGTGCCAATCTTTGTACGCTCCTTTGTCGAATTTCCAAGTGTGATTGAACCTCTGACCCCAAGCACAGTACCCCATTACCAAAAGAGAATCCTGGCACCATCAGTTATTTTGATATACCACTACCTAGTTCTTATCTATTATATAATTCCGTGACGCATTGAGTTTCACAATAAATGAAGTCCTTTTCCTTTTTCTAATAACATTTTCTTCACGGTCCTTTTCTTTACTTTTCTACCTGGCCTATTACACTGTCGCGTATTCTCAGGGGACCCCTCTTCTCGTAAATAAACATCATTACTCCAAGCTTGTCACTATTAAAACTTAGGCCCAACGTGTTCCCTTCCTCTTCGCATATCCGACTTAGTGCAGGCATAAATGAGACTTGCAGGTAGATGTCCCATTTATGCCCGCAGCAATCTCGTCTGCAGACATAAATCTTGTATAACACTTGCTTTACTTTTCTCAACTTCCCCCAAGCCACATAAAACTCTTATTTGTTTTGTTCTAACCTTTTATGTCCCATTCCACTGAGGTATATTATCAAGAGAAGAGGTGACAGTGGAGAGCCCTGCCTGAGCCCTCTTTTTACTGCTGATGGTTGTGTAGTTTCCGCTTCCCATGTTATAACTACATTATTATTTGTGTACACATGGTATAGAAAACCTAACCAAATTTGCTTCTAGATTATAGCCCTTCAGCTGGTCCCAGAGGTTTTCCTGGCTCACATTATCGTACGCTCACATAATGTTTAACAAATCTATCCAGAGAGGGCTTTGTCACGCCGATGTTATCTCTACTCATTAAGTGATGACGAACAAGTTATCTCATAATCCATTCTATTATATCCCTACACGGAGGTGACGTCGATGCACCCAATCTGGCTTCGCTCTCTGCTACAAAATAATAATAATAATAAATAAATAAATAAATAAATAAATATATATATATATATATATATATATATATATATATATATATATATATATATATATATATATATATATATATATATATATAATGTTTATTTTGTAGCTGATTTATATTTTCTTTTATCTTAAAGGCCGATGGTTTATAAACATGCACAAAAAGGGGCATCCCGGAAACTCGTTTAAGCGTCTAGAACTTGCGCATTAAAAAAATAAATGTTAGACACACGTGCCGCGTTTCTCCGCCTTTAGTGTGAATGGACGGACCCGACTAAGCGTGCTTTCGAGACGCCGATGAAAGGAAATAGATGTATCTTGACTTTTACCTACGATAATTAAAGCGTGTGTCCTTTTGTACTGTCAAAGATGGAGACAGAAGCACAGCAGCAGTTTATCCATGAGTATACCTAGTAATAGAGGAGTTTGCTTTTTGACGCTCTCTGACGATCGATCAATTTGAAGTTTAACACCATATGGAACCACTACGTAGATGCTTGTAGATGTATCAGCGCCCCGTCAGCAAGATCAACGCTATTCCGTAAGCGTGGCGTTAGGTTCACTCGCAGATGCTGTCATGCACGGACGCCGTGCCCTGTTAAACTTTAGGGCGTGCGAAAAAGGAATTGTAGTCCTCAACCAATGTACGTACATTAAAAAGAACACATTGGTGGGTACAACCTGGAACCACGCATCACAATTACACATGCATGTTAAGTTCGACTCTAGTCAACACTGACACTAAACACTAACCGATACGCCTACGCAACGCTAATAATAGCGTGTCATCGCCAGCCTGTAACTGTATCGCTGGTGTACTCATAGTGGTGGCCAGGTCCTAGAATGCGCTCGTCGATATTACATAGGGGTATAAACGAAACTTTAACGAAACTAGCTAGCAAGGAAGCATGACTAGGTAAGGCGAAACTACAAGATTCGTGACCAAGAAAGACAAAACAAAAAACAACGACGTGGCCTCACAACTATAAAGAGTAGCAAGTCTCAATGGCCATTGGTATACTCTATTTCCGCATAATTTGGCCGGCATAAAGCGTAAGCTAACCCTCCCGTTAGTCATTTGGAGCGTGGCACGTGACTGGGTATGCAGCCAGAGCACACTCATCTTGCGACGAGCAGTCACGTGCTTCGATCTGTTGCTGCAATTGCCTCACTGGAGCTCTAACTCAAAAAGTGGCAATGCAGGCAAATTGGTTCATTAATAAAAATTAGTGATACGGCGCGCTCGTCCTGTCTACTGCTTAATCTCTGTCCTTGCACTTTTTGCGCGCTGCATCAGCAATTTATAAGTTACAACTCCCGTGAAACAAGTATAGCGCAGCATAAGTTTATGTAGTGCTCGGGCGGACTCCAAGCAAATCACTAAGTGTCGGGCGTTAACAACTTTCAAGGTCAAGGTCACTGCTTTCTTCCAAAGCGAAAACCGCACAGCACGACGGAGAGGCGAACCCTGGCCGTGCAGTGCGCGGGGCCCTCCGCAGCGACTGCGGAGCTCGGGGCCTCGCGCGGGGAGGGAGACAAAGGAGGCCGGGTGGGAAGGGGCGGCCGCAGCGACGAGCGCGGGGGCCGCTACTGAAACTGGGTCGCACGTCACAGCCGGGTTTCTGATGAGCCCCGGACCGCCCGAAATAACCGGATCGAAGGGTCCCCTGACGTCACGCTGGGCGCTGCGCTATTATTTGCGACTCTGACGGTCCCGTTCCCGGCATGCCCGCGTGACGTCAAGATGACGCTAATATGACGTCAGACGGGCGCCGCGGCGCTCCGGTCCCGTGGCATCGGTGGCCCAGCGCCAGAACAGCTGCCCGGCATTCCTCTGCAGCGCCGGCCAGCGCGGGACCCGATTCAGTTAGGGTTCGCGGACAGAAGCACTTGATAGTTTGAATACGTGTACAAGGTTTAGAACGGCCAGGCAACCCAAATAGCGCAGCCTACACCAAAATTAAACATTTGTACACGATTAGAGTGAGACGCGGCAAATAAAGCGCCGCGGCAGCGAGCCAACTTGAGCACTTAACGCAACTTGAGCACTCGGCATAAAACAGTCCAGCAGCGACGTCGGACGCAGCGGGACAAGGAAACACACCGGGGCGGAAGAGGTCGGCTGAACTGCGGGCCGACTAGCGACCCGCAGCTCGTCCGACGGGGGAATACGGGAAGTCCCGTGGACGACAGCTCGCGGAAGGGTTGCCGGGAGCCCTTGAGGCGAGGCCCCCGCTGGCCCCGCGCGTGGTTGTCGCCCCGGGTACCAGAACAATACTGGTGGTCCCTACTCACTGGTTGCTGATCCTGAGTGGAGTGTGCCCCGTGTTTCTAGACGGGAAGGCGCAGCATGAGGTGGCGCCTAAAGCCAGAGCAGAAACCTTCTCTCCCGTGCTGACCCGCAGTCCGGAGTAGTCGCCCTCGGCATGGATGAGCTCGACCACACGGCAACCTCGCGTCAAAATCCGGCCGCAACGCCAGCCGGGCTGCCTTTATAGTGGCCGTGAGGCGAAAGGGAGCGGTCGTGACGTAATACAGGGTCCTGACGTCACGCCTCCAATCCGGAGCGTCCCTGTGACGTACCCGGGGCGCTGAATGGGGAAGCGCAGGGAGGACGTGGACGAGCCGTGACGTCACCCATCGATTTGGGTGGGTGACGTCTAAACGGACGTCACGCCCCGTGGTCGGACGACACGGACGACGCTACGATCGATGCGGTCCGGGCTCACGTGCCGGCACGCGGCGACACAACCCGGGCGACCATAACAACCCGGGGACGCTGCAGAAAGCCTTCACACACGGACCGCGTGACTCGCGCTCCGCCAAATGGGGGCCGAGCCAGAAGTCTGGGCCCGACGCCCGCCCTTCCGCGCTGACGCAGGCCCTGGCAGCTGCTGCCTCGGCCCCGTCGGCCCAACCTCTCCGTTGGACCGACGCCGCTGACGGATGCAGCGGCCGCCGCACGCGGACCCGCGAAGGACGCTGCCGCTGGACACGAGCGGAGACAACTCCTGCAGGGTCAACGGACCGCGGGCTCCGCGTTTCAAGGGCGCGACTTTGCGAGTAGCACCCCGCAAAGCGTGCTTTCCCGCAGCGCGGCCGAGCGTGGGGAGGAGCCAACACAGCGTGGGGCGGGCATCGCGCGTAGTGCGGTCATCTGGCCGGGGGAAAATGTGCGAAAACAACAACAGCAAAGAAATGCCCGAAGAGTCTGTGCGGGGGACGCGCAAGCCCAGCGAAAGCGCTGGCGCAAGCTGTTGCGCTCGCGGCTTTTTCCGTAGGGCCGGCAAGACAACAATTCCGTTGTCCGAGCCGCTGGCTAAGGCGAATGCGAGCTCGAGCTGCCTGCGCCTGCTACGTACAAATACGTCCGCGGATACGAAAAACAAGAAATGCACGTTAGATCTTACTCTAACTAATCGGCGACAGTCCGAGGCTTACCAGAGATTTTGCTCACGAGGAAAGTATTACTTACTTTAGACGCAATGTCTTGCACTCTCCTAACGGCTCGCCTTAAAGGTCAGCAGCGTCGTTCGCAATCGGTCGACTTCAATGCATTGTATTTTTTATGTTTTTTGTTTTTGGATTTATAATATTTTTGCGATTGGCTCGTTGCTTCTGACCATCAGATCAATTGTGTTTAACCGCATGTCCAGCGCACATGTAGTAGGAGATCAGTTAGAAAATGGAGCGATTGCAACATTCGCGTTTGAAGAGGGGTTCTGGCGGTGCGGTGGAATCCAGCGTAGCGAATTTCTCGCAAGCATGATGCTGCGCGAGATATAAAGACGCGAAAGACAAAACCAGTTTTGTCAGGCGTGGCCCGCGTCCGTACAACGCTTGAGCGTTCGAAGCGCTCAGCTCCAACTTTGAACCTGTGAACGTTATCGCACGACGATTGTTTAGATCTGGACACTACGCCGAAGCAAAGCCACATTTCTGACGATAAAACCCAACGCTGAACCGCTTATTTTTTGTTGTTGTTATTCGTGCCTCAAAAGGACCGAAATATTTATATGAGTGACTTAAGTACAAAATATAGTATGCTCACAAACAGTTATACATTCATAAAAACATGCATACATCCAGGCATACAATCTTTTAAAAAGGTTTAAAACGACATGGTAGCTATGTGTATAAGATTGACTTAACTACACGCTTAAAATGTTCGTAATTAACAAACATATCCACAGACTGGTGGACGTGCCATTAAATCAGGAACAACGCGTAGCAGTCAGGGCAAGGAACGATCCGCGTAACTTTATCTTTTTCTAATCTAAGTCTCACGCTAACATAACCCAATACAGCATAGGTTTCTATAACTCCTCCCCATAAAGAGCATTTTTGAATGCTGCAATTGCATGTTTGGAGGCAGAGATGTACCGGGTTGAATCAAGAAAATGAAACCCGGCTTTCGCATAAATAAACTACGAATTGCAGAAAGCTCTACCTCCATGAGAATGCGACGCGTGGGGTGGTGATAAAGTGTAAAAGTTTGAGCAGATACTGTTAAGGGGATGAAAATATACAAAATATAAGCAACATTTGTTTTATGAGCCGACGTCCACCCGAGGCTAATATTCATTCAACCGGAATTTGAGATTGTTGGCGCCCGTAGTATTGATTTGACTGAGAAAGGGAATTACTGACAAGTTTCTTCACCGAAATAAATGCTACAGACGCCGACAATCTCAAATTTCAGTTTGATGAATATTAGGCCTTGGTGGACTCAACGGTTGATGGAGAAATTTCGTTTTTCTTTTGTATCTTTTGATACAGGTAACGTCATGTGCTCAAACTTTTCCATTTTATCACCACCGCTAGCGTCACATTGCCGCGGAGTTTCGGCTTTCTTCAAAGCGTAGTTTATGAATGCGGGCATGAAAAACTGGGTTTCATTTGCTCGATCCAACCCGGTAGAATTAATACTCGAGCAGAGAAATGGAGACTGTACAGTCGTGCCTCGTTAATACAGACCCCGTTAATATTAATGCCTTGCTATACTATAGGCAACCTTTTCAAGGACGAACTAGGTAACTACATGCATATTTGTCACGTTATCATGAACAACTCACAGTATGGATGTTTTTTTTTCAGAGAGCAGAAGTGTACTACATATAATAAAACATTACTGTATAAGACACTGACCCTCTTTTTGTCTATTAAAAATAACACGAAACGTTTTCTCGTGATTCCGCTGAGCGATGCTTAGACGTATGTGCTCGTTTTAGCTCCAAACAACAATGTAACGTGACACGCCGGATAAAATCAACCGACGTGAACCTTTTTAACTGTTGGCCAGTACAACCTGTCAGGTTTTCTTTAGCATGCTCGTGCCGCCAATGTTTTTGGGAGCCATGCGTACGGGTTGGCAATGCTCAACGCACTCTCTGTACTCCGGACATGGTTAAAATTTCGGTGGTTAACGTCGCCACAACAGTAGACCGCGAACTCGAACTCGGATGACTAGTACCGAGCGCAGGCCGACCGGTGATGTAATGCTCGTCTCAGTCCATGAGTCGTGTTCGGTCGTGACGCGCCCGGAACTGTTTGAACCCGGGTTGGTCATGATGAGTCAGAAATCTTCCAAAAGGAGAAAAAGAAAACCACTGCCGGCTCTTATTTTCTAATGTACCTACATTAATCACGTTTCCTCTTTACCTCCACCTTCTATTTATCGTGTGTCCCACTACACAAAATGCAGTTCGTAACAGTCGAACCCAACATCGTTTCATCATGGTCCCGTTGATCGAAATCGATCACAAGATTACAAAATAAACAGATGAAGTAACATTTCACTAAACTGGTTAAACGAAGACGTCCGTTTGACTGATGCGTCGCCAATTTGTATAACAAAATATTTCATAAACACAAACAACAGTGAGGAGAACTACAGATGGCGAGCCCCTGAAATGCATGGTATTGAAGGGACATAAACAAAAAAGAAGGAAAACAGAAAACAGAAAAGAAGAATACGAGTCCAAAAATCTGCACGTCTGCGCGCGCTCCTAACCTTGCTTGCCCATCACAATTAGGGCATCGGCTAAACCAATACTTGCCAAACTAGGTTGAGGGCCAGGGTAAGGTGGAACGGGGGGGGGGGGGAGGCAGAGTTTGCTATACTTCGTTTCAGCTTGGGTCCAGACGCAGCCGATGCTACAAGCGCGAGCTCCGGGCTTCCAGCGTCCCTGCCAAGCACGCGCGCTCGTGCAGTACAGGCACTGTTCAGAGCCACACGCTCGTGCTTGTAGCATCGGCTGCGTCTGGACCCAAGCTGAAACGAAGTATAAAAGGGATGCGAATGCAGTCTTGAAACTGTGTTCGCCAACATTTCGGAAATCTATGAACAATGAGTAAATGTAAATGAGTTCCTATAGTTCTGAAGACGCCAGTAATAGAAAGGTGACAACACCCGCTTGGTTCCCATACACTTGTATGTGGCGCTCCAAACCGATTGTGGAACCTGATCGATCTCCACACGCTCGGATAAAAGACTGCTGCAGTGAAGATACTACGTTCGCTAATCGCTTAAGGAACGCAGGGCGACGTTTAATACATTTCAAGCTTCGGTGTGCGTTTTTTGGCATCCGATAATGTTGCAGTCTGATTGGCCGAGGAGCGATAAGGAGATTCTCAGACGTCGTCACTCCCAGCGTTTCTTAAGCCGTCTGCGACTATACGGGTGGACGTTGAGAAAGAGGAGGAGACGAGAGCCCATGAGAAAAGAAAACTAAAGGTGCATCGGCCATTTTGTGGGGTGCATATTGGAATTCGTATGATGCCTCCTTCCCGTTCACGCGACAATATTAATGAGCCTCGGAGGATTAGAGATTAAAATACTCCGCAAACTGTCAGTTCGGCACCCCTCGCGATATTTAAAACGGTGTGCGAAAATTTTACGAAGGAGGGGTCACTGGTTACGTGAACGTAACTCCAGCGGTGCGGCGGACTAAAAAGAACGCACACCTCTGGTTCTAAACAAACACTTGAGCCTCGAGACGTTCATGTGACAAAGCAAAATCCCCACTGCACAATCTTTATATGACGATCAGTTTAACCAGAGAGAGAGAGAGAGAGAGAGAGAGCAAGAAAGAGGAAGAGAGGGGTGGGGCGGGGGAGGAAAAAAGAAAGGGAGAGAGACAAAAAAAGAGAAAGAAGGAAAAGATGATGTTTCACCGAACGTCGTCCAAACTTTTACTGCGAAAATTACACAGTCGAGAGAAACGATCGGTGTCGTATCAGCCCCTGCCGAGGGGTCAATTTAGTGTGGTACGTAGCCCATGAACTCTCTAATTGAAATATGTATACATGTTCACCGCTTAAAACAATAGATATGTCAATTTATTAAAAATAATGTTATCCTAAACGCGAAGTACTTCAATAAATAGGCCCTTTGTCAGGGATCAATGCGGCATCTATTTTATTTAGGCGCGATGCTTAGTTTCTATACGACAAGTTTGGCCCATGTCCGGTGAAACACCCGGTAATTCAATATGTGAATAATATATGCTGAACATACAATCTGAAAGTACATAAAAATAAATCTTTTGTCCACGGAAAAATGAGCAAAAGCTCTCGAAAAAAAGAAAAAATATATATATATATATATATGATATATATATATATATATATATATATATATATATATATATATATATATATATATATATATATATATATATATATATATATATATATATATATATATATAACTAAGGAAAAAGGTAGAGCCTCACCGCGGAGCCTCTTTCTTGGGCCTGCAGAGAGCCTTCCGCTGTGTGGTGCGAACGTTACCCGATGATCAGTGGCGTTACAAAGCAGAGGCTTCACACTTTCGTGACGGCGCAACGCAGGTACAATGACGCTACCTAGCAGTCCACTTCTTCGTCCTCTTTTTTTATTTTTTTATACGTAACCTGGTATTTTTCCGCCTTTGCCACGCCCGCCATCGGTTGGGGCATAAGATTCCTAACGTCTCCTGTTCATGTGCTCCGTTTTACCTTACGATGGACCACACACGACACTACGAGTCATACGAGTAAATTTAATGCCGTGTTGAGTGGCGCGTGAGTCGTGACCTAGAAGAGAGGCGCTGTGACGCGTTGCCACTTGATACGCAAAATTGACTGATAGAGCTTGTAACGTCCTCTGCATTCCATCCTAATTAGAAACAGTACATTGATGTCTAGATAAATGAATAGAGTCGTTTTTTCCACAGGCTGCCCACATTAAAATACTACACAGGGAAAGTAGCGGAGTGCAGCGCAATCAACCAAGCACAAAACCATAAGGACCGCAAGGTTCTGTTTTCATAGGCAATATCAGCCAGATGACTACTCAGAAAACGCGTAGGATTTTTTTTGGTGTAATTCTTCTTGGTGTTTGGGAGATAATGCGACCAACTACGGCCACTCTGGATGCGGTGTTTGAGAACAGTAGTCGTACAGTAGTCGTTGAGATGGAAAGCCTTCAACGGTATACCGGTCTGACTCCAACAAAGAACTGCAAAACGTAAATTTTTCTAATTAAAAACAATATAATGCAACATGTTTTTGCGGATTCAAAATTACCCGTTTACAAGGGTTCTTTGAGAAAAGTTTTGAAAAAAATCGAGGATGATTTTGTTTTTAATTGTCGTACAAAAATTGCCCAATTTTGACTTTTTTGATGTTTCCAAAACTTTCGTGCGCAATGCAAAACCACTTACAATAGCTGAGCGCTGACTTTTTGTTAAAAGTTAACGAAGCATGAAATACTCTGTACAAAAAGTTTCAGCCTAAAACGTTAATTCCAAGATGTGTTAAAAATAGCCGGAAAATGCCTAAATAGGAAAGAATTGCCAAAGAGGCCAAGTTTGACATTTTATTTTACTTGAAATATAAACTTAAATAAACTAAATCTAACTTCTTCAAGTAGACCAAATGGCGTGTTTTATACATACAAATATTTACGCTGTAGGAAATTTTCTGGTTTATTCCTGTGGCCTTCGAATTTGCTTCTACGTGCAATTGGGAAAATCTTAGTTCCACCCCCTCTCAAACGCATCTCATTTTTACAAAAAAAAAAGAAACTTTTTTTTTTGCGAAAATATGGTTTATGTTTTGCATGAAATGTTTTGCTTCCTCCCATAAAAATTCAAGTGAAAAAAATGGGCATGACACTCCTACGACCGTTCTTATCTGAACACACACAGTTATAAATTTGAAGCACGAATCAGCAGGTTTTGATTTGTCTATATTGCTATTTTAACTACTAGATTCGCTTTGTCCAGGTTGTTTTGGTGAGTTATAAAGAAATAGTTCAAATATTTTGAGTTATTTTAAGAGAGGTTCATTTCGAAAAAAATTTCTACTACATGTCAGTTGAAAGCAATCGATAACGTTATTCGAAAATTCGTAACGTATTATTTATACCGCGTTCATTGTGATTATTTTATTGTTTTGTTTCTGACTTTATATTAAGATAAAGTACCGTACGTTCCAAGTTAAAGAATACCTCGTGATGGATTTTTTTCTCATTTAGCTGAAGCAATCCCGCATTAAAATTTTAATGTTCAAATCCCCTAAAATACGCAATTGGTGCGGCATTTTGAGAAATACTGCAAATGCTGACAAACAAGAACCCGAACATCCTTCATTGTTTGTCTCTTGCGTTGTCTTGACTGAGACAAGTTTGCTCAGCTGTTACTGTGGCATTGACTTCTATGTTTTTATATCGGTGGTGAAAATGTTTTGCATGCAGCTGGAGGTTGACGAATTCAACTCACAACATTCCTTTGCTGGTTGTGTCCATGTTTACTAGGATATAGTTATTGGCGCCAAATTTTTTATCAGGCACAGCTCTTCACATGCACCCCCCCCCCAATTCCCTCCCCACCTCCCCCTAAAAAAATAAACAAAAAGAATCAGAAAAAAAATATTTAGTTTTCCTCACTTTTGACTGGAGTTATCTGCACACCAAAAGAGGGGACAGCAGAATGCCCATCCCACACACAAACGTTCGCGGTAGTCGGTTTCAGTTATGCTTGTGTATGGTTGAATATATTATTTGTTTAGGCACTGTGAGGCCATATATATATATATATATATATATATATATATATATATAAAGAAGAAGCTATAACTTATGTTCTTAAGGAACTCTGAGTGACGCTTTTATTGAAGCAACTGAGGTTAGTTGAGGTCTCCGCGGCGGCATCGTTCGCTCCCTGAGTGAACGTCAAAACAAATAATGTTAAGTATTTATTTTCAGTGATCGGACCCCACATATACTGAGATAATGTTTATTTGTTTCTTTATTTTAGTTTGGTATATTTCTTTATTTATTTTATTTGTCCAATACCCGAAGCGCCTTTCGGCATTACAGCGGGGGGAGGGGGGGGGTTACATACGCCAAACATTATTTGAATACACACAAGCAGGCTTCTTGTGAAGTACAGTTAGGTTAAATGACGGCAAGAGTACTTGTATACATGGAAGCACATCACAACTTCGCAACACACAGCATCACTCTATATCAACAAATAACGGCAGGATAGTTTATGTACATCAAAGCAGATCTCGAACCCGCGACACACATTGCATACCTTTTATTTTAGCAACTTGACTGATTCCAGGGCAGAATAAAAGGCATCGTTTGACAAGATTTATACTACGGCAGAAGGTAACCGGTTCCATTGGCAAATTGTTTTTGGAAAGAAAGCACTACTAAAAGCTTCAGTCCTGCATCTGTACTCGCGAACCTTATGAACGTGATTCCCTCGGGCGGATTGATAATGTGCTGAAAAAAGATAGGTGTCACGTGGGATTCCGGTTTCGAAATGGTACATGTTGTGAAAAAACTTCAAGCGAAGCTTTGCTCTACGGTGTTCGAGCGTATCCCACTGTAGAGTCTGTTTAGCACGTGACACACTAAAATCTCTATCTTTTACTGACCTTCCCAATACATAGCGGGCATGCAAAGTTTTGCACCGTTTCTAGTTTATTTCTATTAGTGATAATTGGCGGGTTCCACACAGTGCAGGCATATTCTAAAATAGATAACACATTTGTTTTATACAACAACTCCCGGGTGACTCGAGGAAAAGTTTATTTCTGCGAAGAAAACTCAAACATTTTGAAGCCTTTGCGACAGTATAATCGACATGTCGACTCCAATGTAATGAAGATGTAAAGAAAACGCCTAAATACTTAAACTCAGAAACTATTTTTAGATTAATATTGTTTATTTCATAACGGAATTCGCACAGTGTTTTTCTCCTGGAAAATATCATGCCCACGGTTTTATCCAAATTAAGATTCATCCGCCATTTTTCACACCAAGTTTGTATTGCATTTAAGTCTTTTTGAAGGATAACACTATCAAATTTAAAATTAACTTTTCGATACAATACGCAATCATCTGAAAACATTCGGATACATGATGTAACGGACGCCGAGATATCATTGATATAAAGTAAGAAGAGTAAAGGCCCCAAAACCGACCCTTGCGGAACCCCGGATGTTACATCGGAAATACCCAATTTCGTGCCATCTACTACCACGTACTGACATCGTGCACGTAGGTATTCGGAAACCCAGGAGATAACACGAGGATTGATATATTAACGCAAATATTTTTCAAGTAATAACGCGTGAGGTGCCACATCAAAAGCATTTTTGAAATCCAAGAAAATACAGTCAACTGTTGAACGGCTATCCAGCGCTTCAGCTATATCGTAAGAAAATTCCGTTAATTGCGTGACGCAGCACAACCCTTTTCGAAAGTCATGCTGTTTCGGATTAAACAAAGATTGAATATGCATGTGTTTGGAAATAGACGTGTACAAGATGTGTTCGAGAATTTTACAGCAAACGGAAGTTAATGAAATGGGACGGTAATTCTAGACACTGTTGCGAATCCCCACTTTATAGACTGGGACTATACTGACGTTATCTTCCAATCATCAGGGAGCGAGCAATAATTCAGTGACTTCGTAAAAACTAATTTTAAATATGGGGACCTTGATCGTGCGCAGGATTTCAGTAAAGCAGTTGGTATACAGTCAGGGCCAGCAGCTTTGAAGCACTTAAGCCCTCCAATAAAACTTCTATCCCGTGAGCATCAAAGAAGATATCTTCCATGGGCGATACATCCGCCGGAGCGAGGCCGTCTGCGGTGTTGTTATTTATAACAGGTAGGGAAAACACAGAACTAAAGTAAGTGTTAAAACATTCAGCTTTGTCACCAGCATTAGTGACCATATCGTCACATTTCACGAGAGCAGGAATAGATCCGTTATCTTTTTTATTTCTCTTTATGTATTTCCAAAGTTCTTTAGGATTTTCTTTAACTTTAAATTGAAATGACTCGAAGAAAAATAATTTTGCTTGTTCTATTTTCGTTTTTGGATTACTGGTTATCGTTTTTAGTTCGATGATATTTTCAAGCGACGGTTTGTTCTTATAGGCCCGATAAATTCTTTGTTTTCTATGGGTCAAGTTCCGTAGTTCTTTTGTAAACCAAGGTTTGTTATCATTGCGCCTCTTAGTTAAAATCCAAGAGGGAACAAAGCGGTCTTGCGATTCCAAAGCTTTCGTCTTAAATAGTGTCCATAATTCAGGTACCAAACATGATTCAGCAAACGTTTCGAAAAGAACAAAATAAGCATCTATTTCAGCATTTATCGCGGTAATATTAGCTTTACTGTAATTAAATATGCGTCGACTGTGATCCAATTTAATTTCACAAACGACAGCTTTGTGTTCGCTGATTTCCGGAATTACTAAAGTAGTTTGCACCAAATCCGGTTCGTTTGTAAGGAAAAGGTCTAGTATGTGGTTCCTTTCGAGTGGGCTTTAGTACTTTTTGAGTCAACGAAAACAGGTTGATAAAATTGTACATTACTGCAGTGAGCCCACGAGGTACTCCAGAGTGTGTGCTTGGTTGGTGCCAGTTAAGATCGGGCAAATTAAAATCGCCACCTATAGCAATGCTATCGGATTTAATCATTTCAGCCGCAGCTGTGAACTCTGCTAGTACGTCGACTGAACTTGCTGGCGGCCGATAAAAAGAACAAACTGACAAAGTTTTACCATTTCGAAGTCTTAACTGACACCATACAGCTTCGCACGATCCTAGTTCCATCTCAATCTTACTCGGAGAAATCCTCTGGTCCACTAAAATAAACACACCGCCACCATGACTATTTCTGTCTTTTCTGTAGCATGTAAAATTATCAGGAAATACCTCGCGGTCTATTACGTCATCAGTTAGCCAAGATTCTGTGTCTATAACAACCGACGGTTGAACTGCATCCACGAGAGAAGAAAAAATCATCAACTTTATTTTTGATGCTACGACAGTTAATAACAAGGAATGAGATTGTTGTGGGCGAGTCAGCATACAGTCACTGAGACCGCACTACCTGATTGATCTTATCATCATAAATGTATTTGGTATCATTCAGATAAAGAACATCGTGTCTGAGGTTAACCCGCGTATCGTCATCTTTGCGACTCTTGGCAAACTCCCATAGATAACGTCTTCTTTTACGTATCTCTTCAGAGAAATCTTCTGATATACTGAGGCCAGAACCTTTCAACTTTTTTGCGTTTCCCAGGATTGACTGTTTTTCTTTTAACGACGAAAAATTCGCAATCAAAGGTCGGGTTTTCTCTGGACTAAATTTCCCAATCCTATGAGCTCTTTCAATGGTTGTAGGCGTAATATCGAGCTTTGTTTCACATAGTCCTTTAACTGGTTGTTCCGACACCGCCCATGATTCATTTGCTTTCTCATCTTAAATACCATAAAACACAAGATTACATCTTCTACTACGATTTTCAAGATTATCAACCTTTGACACAAGGGACTGCATTGCACGCTGTTGGCTGTCGCAGCTATTCCTACACACTGTCAAGGCCGCCTCTAACTTTGTAAGCGTTACAACCTGAGTTTCCAAGGATAAAATACGTGTTTTTAAATCTTCAAGGGTGGCGCCTTGCGCTACTTGTTTTGTTTCTATGTTATTTAGTTGGGCCTTAATCTCCAGTTGCCCGTCCAAAATCATCTGCAGAGTCGGCTCATTAACGGGACCTGGGTTTAATTCAATGTCGCCACACAGTAGAAGCAATAAAAAAATAAAACCTAAGCCGCCGAAACAAGAGAAAGCGATGACGTGTATGGTACTTCACAAGCGAATGAGTCTTTACACAGTTATACAGCACTTGGGGTGGAACCGGCAAGATAAAGACAGTAAACCTTTTACAAGCAAACCATCCACTAACCTGCGTGAGTAGCAGAAATTGCGTGAGCGACAGTGACATGGTTGTGCCGGCTCCACGCCCCAGTTGGACACTGGCAGTTGCAGCCTTTTGTAGCCCGTAGTTCACCTCGAAGCTGTCGGTGTAAAACCGACATACTGTAACATTATTATGTGAACTCATAGGGGCCACATACCTAGCCAATCTATCTTTTCTTTTGCTTTTCGCCTGTCCTCCGGACATCATATAATTAGTGTGATAAAACTAGATTCGATCAGAAAATATAGCAATAACAATACGTTCTGAGGAACTACGGAACGCAGATCGCCATCAAAGACAGGGTCATGGCACATTTCTGTTTCTGCATTGATGTGCAACTAAAATCTTGAATCACGAGTGGGACAGTCGAACGAGACACTTCACATATAGACGGAATGGGGGAATGCTCCTCCCGGAAAACTTCGAACCCTCCTGTTTTTCTTCTTCTTCCTAATCTCAAAAGAATGGCACAATGTCAATTCAAGAAACTAATGAAGTTAATGTAAGAATGCAGGCAAGCGGTTTAGGAACTGACTTTTTTTTCTTAACCCCGGAGAGTGGGGAAACAGAAGAACAGGACAACACGAATCTCCAAAGCATAGCTCTCCTCTTTCCTAGCACTTTTGTTTCTAGACTTGCATGTTTCCTTATCTTTGCTTTTGGTATTTTTTTCTTATTTACCTTGGGTTTTAGTTACGGTTAGGCGTGCTGGATTTTATACTTGTTTACGCGCCATGATGCCATAAACGATAAGCAGATGTCCTGAATGGGCTCTCAAAGCCGCTTTTATGAGGCAACAGCGAATAGTTGAGAGCTCTGCTGTGGTGGCATCTGCTCCATGGGTGAACGTACAATAAAATAAAAAATCAGCTATTTATGAAATACAATGCAATACAATACAATACAATATTTATTTACATCGTCCTTGAATGTAATACAGATAAAGCCCACATAAGCCAATGGTGGCTTGTGCGTGGGACGCGACAGGACTTCTGCTGTTTATTGCCCAGTCAACATAAACACCAAAGCATACTAATTTTATCATAAATAGCTGCAGATTCCGGCACCTTTCTTACCTCTAAATAGCAACCTATCAATTTTATTAGCCTAAGAAAACACTTCTTGGTACGTACGTTCCAGATATAATTAATATTTGAACATATAAACTTCTGTAATTAACATTTTACAACAGTAACTAAATGTCAGAAAAAGACAGCCTTTATGTTTACTTGTACAGGGGTATTTGATTTCAATCCTTTAATTTTTATTATGCGTATTATTTTCCTAATTAGTTATTTATTTTTAGATAGATTTCATAATTTTTGAGTTTTTACTCTAAGTAGCTCATTTGGTAGATTGTTACAAAGCTTGGGCTCATAATAATTTCTTGTAGCTTCTCCATCTTTTGCTTTACTCGTGGTTCGCAAAATGTTTTATTTGGTCTTAATGTTCTTCCATTTACATTTTCCGCTCAGTATATTTGTTGCTAAACTGTTTTGTGGTAATATCATATTTCTTTTTTGACCGCTAAAACGTAACATTTCTAGTTATTTAAGCATATAATCTTGGAGATTAGCTTCTGCACTTTGGTAACTGATGTTCCTAATTATAATATTTTTTAATCGATTCTATTTTTAGTTGTAAATATTGAGCACAGTGCCACGCAGTATACCGTGATTCAATTTTTATCATGAGTTCCCCCGTGGACTTTAAATAATATTATGCTTAGATCGGGGGACAAGATGTCGAATATGATGAATATTCTCTATTACAACTCTTAGCTTTTTACAGACCTGGTTCATATGAACATCAAACCTTACATGCTTTTCTATGTGCGTGCCTGGGTATTTTACAATTTCAAAATATTTGAGGGGAACGCATGCGCAGTTGCCGGAGTTTTGCTCATGCATCGTTATTGGTAATTCCTCTATAATATTTTTCTTGGGCCTCTAAAGCAAATTACTTGCATTTTAGATATGTTTACAATTGTTTTATTTTTACGGTACCATTTTGTGATTTTGTGGATGTCTTCTTGTATCGTTCTTGCAACTAATTTGTAATTACCACTTGGGAAAACAATTACCGTACCATCTACGAATTGAAAGAGCTTAATTTTTAAGTTGACCTGGAATATTTCGTTTACATATAGATTAAAAAGTAGTAAACCGAGCACTGGACCTTGCGGTACTCCTTGTTTAACTAGAATTTCTCTGCTATATTTTGTGCCTAGTCGTACTGTCTGCTGCCTGTAGATAATTTCGAAATAAATCGTGGATCTTTCCTCGGACCCCACTACTATATAACATATCTAGTAATATATCATGATTTATCATTTCAAATGCCCTACTGAAATTTATAAATCTAAAACAATTTTTTTTAAATTTTCATTTACATAGTTAGAACGTTTTCTTGAAGGTCATCGATTCCTATTTGTTCTCTGAATCCTTATTGTGTATGAGTTAATAGATTATAGTTTGATATATAGCTCTTAAGCACCTTATTGGAATATATTTCCCATTATATAATTGATAACTGTGAGAATGCATACTTGTATTTGTTTAAGAAATTAATGTTTTCCACTTTCTTGTATATTGGATGACTTAATTGATGTTTGAAGTTTTTGGGGAATTGTGCCACTATAGAGAATATACAATATACAGTTGTATCAGTACAGGTTTTAATACATTGATGTGGTATTTAATATCTCTGGCTCTTATTTTATCCAACACTATTGCTTTATTAATTTTTAGTTGTTCTACTATTTCGATCCGGTCATTCATTGGCATTCATGTTTGAAAAAAAAATATTGAATCACTAAGTCAAGTCCTGGACCGAAATTCTTTTAAATCATGTTTTCAATCGTCTTATTTTTTCGCTGTAATAGTTGATTTACTAATTAGACTAATACTGTGTTGTGTCTTTCCTTACGGAGAACTTAGTCCAGTAATAATTCATTTTTGTATATCTTATTCGCGATGTTTCTTTGTTCCTAATTGTCCTGTGATTTTCTTTGCACTTCTTATTATTAGGATATCTCTTTAAAGTTGCCAAGCCTTCGTTTTTTTATATAATGAGGTTGTCAATTTCTTTGGTTATCCACCCATTTTGATCCTTACGTTTTTTTTTGTTTTTCACAGTGAATATATGAGCTGATTTTTCATAAATATTTTTGAATATATTGGCTATGTTATTATATAATTTATATATAATAAATGCCATGTCCTGCTAGGTATTTCTTTCCCGCCCTCATCGATTAAGTACGTCTAGAAGCTTGTAGTTGTCCAGTATTTTTATTTCTATATTCTGTATGGTCTCCTTTGTCATTACAAACATTTTACCGGACTCTTTTTGCCGACCATTTTTCTCCTGCAAACAGTTGTGCCCCTCCCTGAATTCCACAGGCCTGGTTTTATCCAGATACCAACACGCAGACTCTCCAGACACCTTTGCATCGCGATCTTTTACTGCAGATAGGGCCAGGGACATTTAATTCAGAACTCACTCTTTCTCTTTCTCTCCCGGTAAGGAGTCAAGTGACTCCTTACCGGGACCCTCTCCACAATCAAGAACTCTCACAACTCCGGTCCCGGCGGCATTATCCCCGACATGGTTCAAAGTGATCTGTTCGCATATGCTACCAACCACCTGCAAGGTGCTGCAAGGCTTGTTCGACAATGGGGTCGTCCCAGAAACGTGGCGACGAGCCTTGGTCATCCCACTGCACAAGAAAAGGGAAGTCAGTGAAGGACCCATGGCATTGTCGTCCGGTGTCGATCACTTCAATTGTCTGTCGAGGATTTAAGAGAGCAGTTGACGACCGATTTCTTAACTATCTCGAAGAATCTGGCTATGTTTCTGACAGCATGGCTTTCGGAAATAGCGTAACTGTGTGTCAGCACTGACAACTAATACTCATTCCATTAGTGACAACATGGATAATCGATCCAGTACAGACATAATACAACTCCACCTAAGTAATGCTTTTGATACACTCGACATCAGCCTCCTGCTTATAGGAAAAATTCACAAAAGCAGGAATACGCAGTTTCTTATTCACCTGGATCTCCGGTTTCCTGAGGCACCACAGCCAACAAGTTGTGTACCATGGGCCACGATCGGCGGAGACAACCATCACCTCAGGTGTGCCACAGGGTTCAGTCCCCGGTCCGATTCTCTTCCTCCTATATGTGAACGACATGCCACGCAACGACAAGTGTCTCGTGGCGCAGTGCGCGGGTGACACTTTGATTGCCACGACAGTTTCGTCCCTGTCCGATGCACAAGACCTGCATAATTATCTCGAGAATGAAGAGAAATAGACCTTGGGACAGCACCTTCGCCTACGCACATCCAAGAGTAGCGTGATACGCTTCACTAATGAAAAAAGGCGGGACATTCCTTTTCATACCGCAGAAGGCACTCCGCTGATTGCCTCGAATCACCTGTTCACCCTGGATGTCACGTTGACGCACTGGACTTCTTTGCTTACATCGCCGGTGTTGTCGCAAAGACCCGCAGGACGCTTAGATTCATCACTCGCATTGCGAGGCCTTGTGGGCTGGTGATTCTTCAGGCACTATACACATCCTTAGCGCTGCTTTTGCTGGAGTGCTGCTGTGCAGCCTGGTCTCCCCCTCGACAACACTTAATGGAAAGACTGGAGAGTGTGCAGCACTGCGCATCGCGTAAAATCTGTGTGTGGTCTCCTGGTGCGACCAACAGGTCGTACCCCGCACGGCTGAAATCTCTTGGCTGGCGGTAAAGCAGACAAGGAAGAATCAGGCGATTCCGTGCTTGATGAATCTCGTTCTGGGACTCGCCTGTCCGCCGTTGTGCACCTCAGCAGGAGGTCGGGACAGCCTGAGATTCTCCGTGGCAGAACTGCTCGGCACAGCGAATCTCTCCTACCATTAGAGACCGTTGGCTGCTCGCTGCCCTCTACCGACATCGCACTAGGAGCCCCGAGAACTCTGTAAACTATTTGCGACTCGAGTGTCATCGGGTGTGTCGATATTCCTAACTTTCGCCCATCCGCCCCTTTCACCCTTCCCCTCTCCAGTCATAACCATCATCATTACATCAGTTTTATTTTAGGGCGGGCTTCTTCGTACTCACAGCGTACACGTCGGCAGGCTAGCAGGCGCTCTAGCATAAGCTGTTTTTAGCTATCTGCTTTGCCTGGCACGCTGCCGTGTTCGCACCTGTTTCGTGCCAATAAATTACTTAATCACTTAATCACCTAAACGTGAGGCACAGAACATCCGCTTTCTCACTATAGAATCTAACCAGTTCGTGCTACTTATCACCGTTATCTGCTAGGAGTACAATGCCATTCTTATCGACCAACACACTGTTTACAAACAAGTCCGCGTCTGCCCACATGGGGAATGGGCACTGCGCGAGCGCAGAAACCAGATTCGCCTGAGGCGAAGCATCTGAGCATGCGCAGTGACGACAGCAGCACCACCGCAGCGGTGTAACGTCAGAGAGTTGAGTTAGTCTATACATCAGACCCGGTAGTTTTTGTATCACTTTTCCCCTCGTCCACTATGAGACATGTCAATCCCTGGTTCACTTTATTTTATTCTTTGTTTCACCATAAGCCGGAGCGCAGTCACAAACACAGAAACTAAAAGCGCATCATCATGGCGCTTTCCGTGCGCTCTATTTGTTCAGCCGGGGATAACATACTTACTGAAACACGACGAGCGCCGTAGCATTGCGTGTTACCATGAAAAGTAGACGTGACAATAGACATCCCTGCTTAAGTCCTTACATTAGGGGTACTGGCTCTGTAGCTCAGCCTCCCATGTTATAGTTGCCGTCCCTCTCCACTAAGGTACTTACCAATTTCACGTTTAAACCTGACGTTTTTAGCAATGTCCAGAGGTTTCCCGATCGACATTGTTATATGCTCCCTGCATGTCCACAAATGCCACCCATAATGGTCGTTGGCTCGTCTGTGCGATTTCAGTACACATGAGAGCGAATAAGTTATCTTCCAGTCTCCCATACCTACAAAATTCCTTCTAGAGCTCATAAAACAAAATGTGTTTATTTGTTTTTCCCATTCTCTACTCTTTTTCACGATCTGTATAGTTAGTCACAGGGCAGATGTTACCATTAAGGGGTGGTAGAATGAGGTTTTGATCCTGCCCCATTAACCCTTACACAGTAATCTCATCCTATATTGTTGCCAAGTCTTGGATGCACTTAACCTTAAACAATTAATTTTTCTATGCTCCCTTGATGCCTCTTGTCGCCGATGTACAACTACCCTGGCGCCCTTATTCCACCAACTTTTTTATTTCTGTTTGCGCTTTCTCTATTATTTAGACAAGGGCAGGTGAATCTCGGGCAATAAAGACATATTTCAATCAATCAATCAATCAATCAATCAATCAATCAATCAATCAATCAATCAATCAATCAATCAATCAATCAATCAATCAATCAATCAATCAATCAATCAATCAATCAATCAATCAATCAATCAATCAATCAATCATTCATACATTTATATTTTATTCTGCTCCAATTTTCTTTCAATATTCCTACTAATTCATTTGACGTCTCTGCTTACGAAAATACCGTGTCCTCAATTTGGTTTGATATTTTATTCAGCTGTTGCATCACTGACAACTTTTTTGTCTTGCTTTCGCGTTCGTATTTCTTGTTGTAAAGTAGTGATTTGAGCTAGTTGGTACTTCAACATGTCTTTCTTGTTCTTATCTTCCGAACGCTTTCGGTCACTCCCTAAATCACTCCCTAAACTTTTTACCCCTTCCTCGTCTATATGCATACTCCAATTCCGTTATGCAATTTGCGGAACATCAGACAGTGTTCTATTGTCGATTGAGAGCTCTTCCTTTTTCTCGTATTTAAACTGTACCAAATAAGAGGCCTTGCAAAGATCCAGCAAGATACGACCCGTTGCAACCACAAACCCATGAAAATACCCCAGAAGCGCATTCGTGCCTCCAATAAATACCTTTCCTTATTCCGTCCGATTTCCTTGATGTTATGCATCTCAGGTGCTGCGTATGGTTCTCTCCCAAACTGTGTCCTGTCCCTATTTCACCATATTTCCGAAAATAATAGTATCACCAGCCTCGCCAATGTTGTGGGTCTCGCTTACGTCTATTCGCTCTCCTAATAACAGTTTGTTGTCGTAACCTCCCCCCCCCCCCCTTTTCTTTCTACCCTTGCATGTTACAAAAATAATGACGTAGCCACGAACCCCCTTCGGCTTCGGAGCGTCGCAGACACGGCCACAAGCCTTACGTCACAGTCCGTCGCCAAATTGCTAGGACAAGGCCCCGGGTTCCCCACTCGCGCGGTCGGTCAGCGGGGGGATCGGGCGTAGGGAAGGAAAGACGGCTCCCCGCGGAGATCCTTTCGGAAACCTTGGCTGTCAGAGGCAGCAAATCGGCGCAGATGCGACCACACGCCCGATGGAGCCCCGCTGCGTCGCGCGTAAGAATCCGGTCTTCCTGGGTGTCGCACGCGTAATCACACAATGGCCCCCACTCGCGTGCATTACACAGTCGTGACATAATGCAAAGAGATGCTGACGCCGGTTCCAGTTGTAGATGCGAGGCGCTCGTAATTGTTCGGTAACGTTTCTACGCGGCCTAGTATGCTTCCGCGTGCTGCGTCACTTACATCACGCGTTGACGTGGGGTTTTGTTTGTGCACGTGATCGCTGCGGTAAGTCCGGAACATCGTGCACTTGAAGTGTTTACAGCTCCGGCGGCACACGCAATCGTTATTGTAGCAAAAAAAAAAAACAACACTTATGGGGAAGGCGGAACAGCTTTATAACGGTCAATGTTTCTAAATTTAAAATTGCATTATTTTTATGCAACGCGGAAAAAAAAACACGCACGTAAGACTACTAAAGTAAGACATTAACAATGAGTAAACAGTGTTCGTAGATATACGTAATATGCATTACGTGAATATTTAAGAGAACAAAGCAACATATTGGTACCCTTTTACACTGCGGAGACGATCACAAGCGAATTAGTGTTTTTGAATTGTCGAGTGTAGGAGTCAACAGAATTGTAATTCCACTCTCGCACACTGCGTCTGTGCATGCATTTTCTGCGCATGTAAGAGCTGTATGTGGTGCTTGTTGCTTGTAAACTAGTTGATAAAAAAATGGCCCTAGGAGTGTTCTAAGATCATTATGTATTAATTTGTTTTTCCGCCGTTCACTTGTAGACTAAGGGTGCTTCTGTAACATTCTCCGAGTGTTATTCTTAAGCCAAGTTGATTTAAACATTTTTTTTTAATATCTGAGTGCTAGTGTTTACCAATCATCACCGTTCAAAACAACAATATAAAGCATATAAAGCACGTCACATCGTGTAATGATGGTCCGGGTCATATTTTTTTATATTTGTGTAACACATATAGGTTAAAGCCATGTCCTTGGGAGGAGCATTCAACTATGTGCGAAAGCCGTAGCTAATTTTCTTCTGGAGATATAAAATTTCGAAGCTCGAGGCATGGAGATTGCCAAGGTTTCGCTATGGTACTTTGCACAGCCGTCGCTTTCACACCGAAGCATGCACGTAGTAATTATTTGTTCTATTTACTTTATGAAAGGTTTACGACATGTACACAGAATAATAAAAATATAAAATGAAAATATTTATATGCAAAAACATTTGCGAAACACGTAAAAAAAAACACGTTTTAGAGACACATTCTTAATTTATTTACCATCGAGCTACATATCAAACGACACAAAATATATAAAAAGTATAATCTTTCAATGCATTTTATCAATAAGAAAAATATGCTTAGTCATTATTTTAGTTTTGTTATTATAACAAAAACCAGCTAATTTCTCGAAATGTGGCAAAATTGCTCGTCAATATTAAAAAAAAAACTAAAAAAAGAAAACTCAACTTATGACGTTCTTTAAACTTTCCTTTACCGTATAGTGCAGTCGAAGGCGCCCTTTGAAATGCAGCGAAAAGCAGACAAATTGAAATGCGGAGAACGTACCACATACAAACACGCTTTTGTTTATTGTTCGCTTTGCTTCGCGCAGGAGGACACGCCCCAGAAAGAGGAGGCGAGGGAGTGAGAGAGCACAAAGTCACGCCCCAATTCTGCATGATCCTGGACTACATTCAGAAAGCACCCCTGGTTGCGATATTTAGCACCGTGTAGGGACCTTGCAATCGGAGAAGTAGACCTCCTCAACCCTCTGCGCACGGTCCCTTTCTGACTGCCGTGGCCACACATGCGATCGAAGGTAACGACGTACCCAATGTTTTCCTTGTTTTTCAAGAATACGAGATCGCACCGTCCCCTCAACCAGAACGCCTTCCCTCTGGTCCCCAAGAAGTGGTCCCCAACTCTCCCTAACATAGCGACTCAAAATCCCTATTTTGAGATCGGGACGGGAGGAGAGAGAGGAGCCAGTCGTAGTAGTCGGCGGCCGCAATATCGGAACCAGCCTGACGTCATGACGCGTCGGCGTTACCATGACGACACAAAACGTCACGTTCGAGTGACGTCACGTTGCGCTGGCGTGCTCGGCCGCCCGTGATGCGCTGAATCGATGGCCGGGGACAAAGCAAAAACTCGCGACGACACCGGCGCTACGCCAGGTAATTGTAGTGGCGAGCGTTTTGCCTCACATCATAGGAATGAATTGAAAAATGGAGCCTCTTTGCACAAATTTTTTTCCCTCTTTTCTTTAGCGGGACGCGGTGCACACTTTGCTTGCCAAGGCGAGATTGACTGGAACCAGCTAGCATAGATCTCAATCAGCGCTCACGCGCCGTCGGGGCAGTTCACGTCGAACGGCTGGCTGTCGCCCAGGCTAATTTGTTCGCAGGTGGTGCGGTAAAGTGCGCTTTAAGGTCGTTTGAGTTCGAGGACTCGCAGCGCAAGCCACGGGCAGGCTGGAACTATGCGTGTCTGTCTGACTGATGTTGTTTGTCTGACCTTTGGAGGCCTCCGCTAAGTACCGGCGAAGGAAGTGAAACATAAATATTTATTAATAATGAGCAGAACGTAAGGGCGCAAGTGAGCTGGTGTATATTATACATTTTAGTGAAAAAATCCGAGACTGAGGTAATGACAGACGACAACAAGGAGAAACGTCTGAAACACAGCTGAACATTTATTGAGCAAAGCACCCTCTATATAGGGTTGAAAAAGAAGTTTATTATTATTTATTTATTATGTGTACTATACAAAAAAAAAGGGGGGGGGAGCAAAATACAAATGTTCCGAGCGCAAAAAAAAGTAAAAAAAATAATGTTTATGCAAAAACAAAATTTTTTTTTTTTTTTAGCGATTGGCTAAATGTACTATGGTTAAATGCATGTACACTGCTGACAACGTAGAGAGTGCCGCCAGGCTGCAGAATTTCGCCACAGAACCAACATTGGTGTCGTCTCAAAATGCCAGCACAACCGATAGGGCACCCTAAAATCCACTCTTCCCTTAAAAGAAAAGAAAAAAAAATACAAGGGGGGTTTAGATTTTCTGCCAACGCGGGCGCATCACCATAGGCTACTTGTCTGTACCCCTGACATCTCGTAAAATTAATATAAATAAAATTTGAATAAGAAAAAAAAATAAAAGAGCAGAGGACGAAAGACGTCTGGTAGTCGTCCAGTCAAAAATTCACATTAAAGAGTTAGACTCTGCCGCGCATGCTGAACCTGTACTGACCAGTATGTAGATTTATGTGAATCACGTTATCCAGTCACAAGCACTGGATACCAGCTATACAAAAGCCACGCAATAACAAAAAGAAAAAAAAATGTAGGGTATAGCCTTTTCTTCACTTCATCTCGAATAGAAGATTTCAATCAGACTATAAACACCGTCAGATGGAGAAACGCAGGGCACAGCATATCATAATCCCAGTTCTTGCTCTCTGATTGGTTCTCAGGCGTTCTCGTCAGCTGATGCTGCAATATCATTGGCCGAGGGGCGACAATGAGATCTCGCCACACCCTACGTTTCTTCAGTCGTCGGCGACCACGACGCACACCTAGAGCAGTGGTGCAACAACAAACGACGAGGTTCCCCAAAGGGCGTTTCTCTTCCGATCAGTACCTGTACGGATATTTATATAAAGCTGCACCTATCGAAGCCCCCGCGTATCAGCGGCTTCACAGAGGTGCCGTCTATTAATCGCCCGTGCGCCGATCATTCAAGTCCTGATTTTGCGGGCGTCGAAGCCGATCCGCCACACACAGCTATCATCGGCGAAGCTCGCCCACCCTCGAACCGGGTTACGAGGTAGACGTAACAGTCTTTGCGCCGAAGAAGGCAGCGCCTGGGTCGCTCGCATAACGAAACGCATATATGAGCCCGCCTTCTCCACTATCGACGTCCGAGCGGGCGGCCGATAAAACGGCGGCAGGGCTATTTTCCGCGCCGCTATTTGCAAGCGCTAAGATAAATTGAGCCGCCCCCAAAATAACTCGGGAGAAATATCAGTAACGAAGTCGAGGAAATGATGAAGGTCTCCGTCCCCACAGTGCTCGCTTGTTCCATGGCGGCGTTAAAGACGCAAAAAAGAAAAAAAGAAAAAAAAAGAAAAAAAAAACGAACAAAGAGGGGGAGCAACTTGTGCGGATGACACGTCATGATCAGCGGCCACTCTAAACTTGGCCGCAAGGCGCTTAAATCGGCATGCCGAGGTGAAGAAAAGCGAGGAGTGGGGCGGGGATTGGCTGACGTCGTCCTCTTCGGGTCACTATTTACAACGGAGACGCCGAGGATGCGATAAATATTGTCTTCCTCGCGAGAGGGCCGCCGCCGTTCAAGCGGAACATGGCAAGGTTGAGGAGCTGGGGGACAAACCGAAACAGCTTAAAAGGCGAGGTGCTTCATCGATTCAATAAGCAAAAAAAAAAAAAAAAAAATATATATATATATATATATATAGCAGAAATTGTCAAAGTCTGACGCGAATGCAGATACGAGGGGCGCTTCGCGGCGTGGAAATTCGCTGAAGCGCGTAGTAGTGAAAGCGCGGTCTATTTATAGCGCGGCTCAAACCTGTTCCCGCGTCCAGCCTTTCCGTAGGACGCACCTGGAGCCGTGGCCCCAGCGGCCGCACACCGGTGCCAGTAAGGGCCAGACGACCGAGGTCCCGGGATAGTTGGCCCGCCCCGACAGCTCAACAACAAAACTTTTGTTTGGCAACTGGGAAGGGGACGTGGGCGCGCGATTAAATGGAGCCAGCTGCGGCACGTCGACGGGGCGGACGGCCAATCGATGCTAACGTAGCGTCAGAGACGGATGTGTCCAGGTGATGACGTGACGTCACGGGTTGACGTCACGCGCTGACGTCCCGGTCGACGCGCCAGGTGCGACCGCAGCGCCGCCGCGGCGTCCCATGAAAAATGCAGGGTGGCGTTTCTCAACGCGCAACGCCTCGCGGCGTCCGTGCCCAGCGACACGTCACGAATGCAGTCGAGGGCGCCACAATTAGGGCATATTTCCTCGTGGCGTGCCCGACGGTAATCAGCTGAAGCGACCTTGAACGTGACGCTCTGGTGCACATTCTCGCGTGAGCCCAGGGCCCGGGCCTCGCGAACTCCGAGCACGTCCAGGGGGAGTGACGTCGGCCCGGGAATCGTGACCTGGGCCTGGACTCTTTGTGTTCGCTATCGCTTTGTTTACGCTCGCAGCGGAAACGAACGCTTAGGCCCGTGCGAGCCGTGACTTCCATACCCGAGATCCCCTGATTGATTTGGTCCAATTTGATTGTTTTCCTCCGGCCTGTGTTTGCCTTCTGCGGGTGCTTGGGCCGACCAGCCAAGTGTGCGACGTGCTGCGACCGCCGACTGTTTGGCTTCGGACAGGGCCCGCAGCCGGGGGCGGCGATGCAGCGGTACTGCACCGCGCCCTCTCTTCGTTGCCGATGAGGTAGGCGTTCCGCCGCACCAAACTGCGTCGCAAAGCGAGCCTGGCCGACGCTCTCGAATCAGCGTAAACACGATGGATTCCTCGCAATCACTGCAGGTATGCTGAAGCGATGCGTCCAAGCTGTCCGATTAATTCTTAGTGGGGTTGGACGACGTCAAAGAAGAAAAGCATAAAATAAAATAAAACCGCAACAACAACGAAACTTTGAAAAGTCAGGTGCATACGACACTCATGAAGCTATGGTCTTAGGTCGCAGGCGGTGTGAAGCGTGCGTTCCTACGCGTTTCAACGGGCACTTAAGTGTGCTGCTCGTCGTACTAAAAACTGCACTGTGACCCATTTTTTAGAGGTTTTCTGAAGAGAAGATCGAGTCTCATAAAGTAGCGGTGTGTTAAGGTTGTGGGTGTCCACTTTAGCTACCACCCGATCAGACTCCGCCTCGACCGCCCCGAAGAAGATTACACAACTCAAGGTACGAAGGATCTACTGTCTCACAAGGGGGTCGGTGGCTGAGTGGGCTAGCGCACACCACCTCGGAGCACGTCGAGCGAAAGCTCGCGCTGCAGAACCCAGAGACCCTGGGCTCTATCCCCGCCCCTGACCGTTTTGATCTGGATGAGCATCGTACAGGCGTGCGATCATGTATCACTACTGCGTGATGCATGTTAAAGACCCCAAACTAGCGGTTCTGCTGCACTGGCAAAATTTCTCATCTACAGCTGGGAGACAGGTCGCCCGTTGAGGCAGACTAAGTTCTAGGCTGTATAAACATATACACACCCTAATTTTCACCGTCTCACAGTTGGGCAATCTGGAAGCAGCGCCTTGTCCTTTACCGTTCCGTCGCCAACCATCCATGAGCTCGCTGCCCGAGCTCTGCCCCATTGCCTCCCCTTCTTCTTCTCACTTGGCCCCCACGGGCCCATGCATGTCTGGCCCCCTCGTGGCCACGATCCACAACCCCCCCCCCTCTTCAAACGCGGGGGTGAGGGGGGGGGGGCTTGAAGGCGGAGAATTCTACTAGGCCTTCGAAGAAAAAGTCGCCGGGCTCGGACAAGGGCACGTTCTTGACGGCCACTGGAGCAGTGACGGGCGTAGGGCAGGCCGCAAGCGGACGTCGACGGTGGCTGTGTGGCGACGGCTGCGGGCCTTGGACGGCGTTGGTGGCGGCGGCGTGGCCCCCAGGAGGATGAATGAGGCCTCGGGCCTCGGGTGAGAGCAGGTTGGACTTGTCTCGTCGGATCAGCTGAACTGCCACCTCCACGTTGGCAGGGGAGACAGCGTCTTCAGCCGCTCCTGGTGCACGCCTCCCGCCTCGTGTGTCTCCGGGTGTACCAGGGGGACCTCGCATAGCCAGCCGCTGTTCTTAGACCCAGGGGGCGGGCCAGAGTTGGTAGCGCATGCTCTCGAAAGGGCGGCAGGACGGTGTAGCCGGGCTGCCCTGCCTCTGGCCTCGGTTGCTGTTTTCGTCGTCGAGAAACGAAGTGGACTGCCCCCAGGTCTTCGGACGTCATCCTCGTAACTACCACCTGGCATGGGGGCCTGCTCCAAGCTGGTACTCTACCGCGGAAGGGGTTGACCCGTTCCGCGGAAGGTTCGCAACGGCTGGGGAAGATAGACCTGCTCCCGCCGGGCTCGGTAGGAAGCACTGTCGATACCGACCGGCTCCACCACCGTGCCTCCCTCGCCTCTCGCAGTCCCCTTCCCCGAAGTCCTGGCGTTTCAACGCGGCCAAGGTTTCACGTATCCACAGCCTCACCACTCTATAACCCTCGAGGAGGCCACGACCTGGCGTCAGTTACAGATGACAACATTCAAACAGTTGGCACTCCTGCATAGATTCTACTCCAACAAATATCCAGACACTTGTCCACACTGCGGCGAGTACCCATCACTTTATCACGTCACTTGGGTGTGTCTCTCCAACCCTTCGCTCCCCCTTCCCCTTCCCCAGCCTACAAGACCTGCGAAGCTGCGCTGCTCAGCCCCTCCCCCGACGACCAGCAAATGCTGGTACAAAGGGCGAAGGCTGCGGCAGAGAGCGCTGGAGCCCTGGACTAAAGGCGTCACCTAGACCACAAATCTCTTTTGCAATCAATAAAAGTTTACTCCACCTCCTCCTCCCGGGTGGCCGCCTCCGGGTTGGGTGTCCTACGAGTCGAACCACCGGAATCCAGGATGGCCGCTTTGGCTGACCTTAGAGGCCGTGGCGTCCACGCTCTGCCCAGGTAAGCACCCCCTGTGGGGAAGTCCATGAGCGGCGCCACGTTGAGCTCCTCCCCAGCGGTCGTTGCAGGCGGGCATTCTCTGTGATAGAACACTGCTAAAGGCGTGCACAATAATTGCACACTGCGCCACCCTCTCTTGCGAGGGCCCGAGCTGTTGTCAACCTCCCAACGAACCAGCTGACCACCGCGCCTGGTCCGCACTCTGGGTCAGGTGCAAGAGGTCGCTGGAGCGGGAAGCTCCCCACCTCCTGGTCGCGAAGGGAATAGCCCTTAAATCGTCGACGCAAACGCGTTCAGACTGCTCGTTTATACTGAACCGAGTGACTCCGTAGGTAACTCCGTGACTCCGTATGCCCTTACGAGGTGACGACGCAAGTCTTTACCTCGTAGGGCCCTTCACACCTCGGAGCCAGCAAGGCAGCGAAGCCGCAAGCAGCGCTGCTCAGTGGGCGGGTTCTCCGTAAGACCCCGTCCCCGACATTGAATTTTAGGGGACGATGACATACCGCCACGCGCCACCTCCTCGATCCTTGCGGAATCGACATTTTGCGGCAGGGTCAATGATAGTGCGGACGACCACCTCCCACAGGTGGTGACTCACCAATGGCTGCATCGAACCCGGAGGCTTCCCGCCTCTCGGGTTTCCTTTCTGGCAAGTCGGGCATCTACAAGTTTACCGGAATACGTCTCCCCTCATCTCCGGCCAGGTCGCGGCGCGAGATAACTTTTAAAAAGCCTTGCTGCCACTGCCATGATCAGCCGGAGTGGAGTCGTGGAAATATCCGATACACCTCTTCCGTAACCTGCTGAGAATCAAAACCTTGAAGGAGTGTCGTCCCTCTGCCCTTCGTCAATCGTTCGGGTGATGCGAAGCAACAAACCGTCTTGGCCCAGCAGATACAAATCGCAGTGCAATCAACTCGCCCGTCAGCACTCCCGGTGCAAACTGCAACCTTCGCAACCTTTCCCACACCCGCGGACAAACTCGTCCGCCAGCGTTCCAGTTGTCCACTATGGCAGTGGACACCTGGAACGCTGGCGGAGGAGTTTGTCCGCGGGTGTGGAAAGGTTGTGAAGGTTGCAGTTTGCACCGGGAGCGCTGACGGGCGAGTTGATGGCACTGCGTTTTTTATCTGCTGGGCCAAGACGGTTTGTTGCTTCGCATCACCCCAACAATCGACGAAGCGGGTGTCAGAAAAGTTGAAGGAATGGCTCCTGCAACTTTTCTGATACCCGCCGACAACTTGTCCGCCAGAGATCTCGGTGTCAACTGCTATTCCCGCAATTCCTCCGACACCCTCTGACAAACCCGTCCACCAGCGCTCCAGGTGTCAACTGCCATTTCAGCAATCTTTCCGACACCCGCTGACAGAACCCCATCTACTCACCGGACCAAGACAAGCTCTTCCTTGCTCACCACTTCACCCCAAGTAACTATATCCTGCTGTCTCATGCAGTGTTCTAAAATTGCTACGATACCCGCTCTGGGAGTCCGCGATCTGTCGTGCCCACGCGCAGCCGGGCTCCAACTTGTCCCCGGCTGGCGGAGGGGGGCTATGTAAGCATCTAGGTCCTGTAGGAAATCGTGGAGCGATTTCCCATCAGAGTCTCCTGATTATATCAACGTCGGGACGTTCAACCGCGGTCGGGGCACAAACGTAGGCCCAGCATTCCTAACACTCGCAAAAGCGTCTCTAACATAGCCGTCATGGCGCGCATGAGCTCACCAACGTCTCCCACGTCCGCCACCGGAGCTGGAGTCCCAGGCTCCGACAGCGCTAGGGAACCCACGACTCAGCTCCCCGAAACACGTTCGGCGGCGTCCGACCCCGCTGAGCCTCGCTATAGGACAAAGCGTCCATATATTCTCAGCCACGCTCGACCTCGTATCGACGGGTAACGTTGGTTCTCACGATAACGAGAGTTCAGCGAGTTGGGTGCACCATTCCCCCAAAATAACTGAGGAACGCGTCGAGTGTGACCACCAAGGGACGTCCGAAAGTGAGGACCAGCTGATCGGGCCCCACGTCCGAGCTCCAGGTAATGTGGGTGTCCACTTTACCCACCACCCGATCAGGCCCCGTTTCGACCGCCCCGAAGGAGATCACGCAACGCAAGCTATGAAGGATCTACTGTCTCATAGCTGGACGATGTTTAGGCAGCGCCTTGTCCTTTACTGTTCCGGCGCCGACCATCCGCGAGCTCGCTGCCCGGGCTCTGCTCCGTGCCGTCCTCTTCTTCTTCTCACTTGGCCCCCGCGGGCCCATATCCAGCCCCCTCGTGGCCACGATCCCCACAAGATCGAGGGCCTCGAACGTTTAAAACCAAACCCTTCCTTGTCTTAAAAAAAAAAAAAATACTTTGGCCACGATCAAGGGTGAGGCCAGTTACTTCATTACCCTTTCATAAGTTGAATTCGAGGCAGTTGTCATGAAAGTAAAAGGCAACATAATTTCACTCTCGGTATGCACCCACGCCTACATGGATGATGGGCGTATAAACGTTGCGATATCCCCCCCCCCCCCACCCCGGTATTCCTCCGACGGCTTAAAGGTTAATGACTACTGCAATTGTTTATGGCAATGTTGAAAGGTCAGCGTCGTTAAGCCTAAGCATCTTCATATACTCAACGCTGGGTAATGTCCTCACTATAGGTAAATAACCACAAATAGCTTTACATGCACAATCATGCATTTGCGTAAAGTTAATTACACAACTCGAATTTTTGTGTGCCACCCTGGGTCGATCTTTCTGCTGAGACCACGCTGGAGAGTGAAATATCACGTGCCCAATGCTCACTCCGGCGCCCACCTTCATACCAGCGGGTGCTGTATACCGCCGCCCGTGCACGCAATCGCTACACTCGTATTCACCTAAAAAACCGCAGTAACAAAGGTCCAACTTCTCGCGGAACATTACTAATTTCTTCCTTCTTGTGTCGAATTAAGGTTAGTCTAGATACGCCTTAGATTAAGCTTAGGTTATTTCATCAAGACGCACACGTTTCAAAAGCCAAAATCATTGCTTCTTCCTTCGACAACCAAGTCTCGTAAGAACCGTCCTCGCGCAGCGCATGAAGAATGCACAAAACGTTCTTTTTTCCTTGATGTGAGTACGAGAATACTTCGCGATGCACTTTGGGAGCCGTAGGTTAGCAGTTGTGCTGTATTCTAACCAAATCAGCCCTCGACAGCTGAGAAACAAAGAATACTATTTCAAAGCAGAGTAACTTCTCACTGTATTAATTAACATCCTACCAATTCGATCCCTGCTGAGCTGCAACCGCAGGCAGCAGTTCGGGTTGAGCAGGAATGTAAAAAAATGCATCTATACCGAAGTACACCGTTCCACAAAGAAACTGAGGCATCCCTTTGTCTTCAGGAAACGCAATTAAGACACGCACAAATGCTGCATTTATTCTCAGGACCGCGAGTGGCTGGACGGGAAGTACGCCACAACGCAAAATGAATCCTTTCTATGAGCGGGCCTCAATTCTACTGCTGCACTTGCTGCCTCACGTACCATACACAACCTTACGCAGATTTCCTAAGTATAAAGAAGCTAAACAACGACCACATCGACCATCTGGCAATTACCTAAGCGGCCAGCGGATTGATTTTTCACTTGAACTTCGCTCGCCGCTAAAATATAGATAGTGTACCGTGAAATAATCGGAGGGTTAAAGAATTTGTGTTATTTCTATCGCTACGAGTTCTTTAATACCACTCTAAAATACGTTGGTGCCAACTGATAATACATATAAATTGATCGTGAAAGTAGGACAGACCAGATCAAGTGTGACGGAGCGCCATGAAAAAGCGCAACTAAATGACGGCTTTCCGCGACTATAGAAACGGATTTCAAGAGGAAATAGAAACAAAAGAACACATAATTGAAAAGAAGTAGCGACAAATTTAAAAGAAAGAATGCAAGTTCCCCATAATAATCTAACCTATGACCCCAAGGTTTCAAGTCCTTCACCCTACTACTATGCCAATGTTTTATTATTATTATTATTAGTAGTAGTAGTAGTAGTAGTAGCTCGCCAAAGTATTTATTTGTACATGACATATGAAAGCCCAGCAACCCAGAACACAATTTGCGACTCGAAATTCGTTTTCGTTCCGCCCGAAAACTGCCGATCCAGAACTGGCTGGTTTGAGTCGCGCTGGCTGTCTTCTCCGTGGTAACGTGCTGTTTTCTATGCTTTAGACACAATCACCAAAGATAATCAAAGTCGTGGGTCATCGAAGGCACACACTCAATATTAAAAATAGAAAAGAAAGGTTATATTCATTTTTTTCCTGTGGCTTATAAAAATCCCCAATTACGTTGATCAGTGGCGTACCAACTTGTTTTTGAGTGTGGGGGGGGGGGGGCAGACCAGACCCGCCCCCCCCCCCCCCCAGGGCCGGGGGCGATTCCCTTGGTATCCCTTGGGCACCGCCGACCAGTGCAGGGAGGGGGGGGCAGAACCCCCCACTCTGAGAACCGGGGGGCAAGCGCCCCCCTTGCCCCCCGGTTGGTACACCCATGATGTTGATTGAAAAAAAAGTTGCACAGACACGTGACTTCCACCAACTCACTACTCCTCTATATTTCTTCTTCCTCCCCATTTCAGTTTCGGTTTCGGTATCGAGCAGTGTTTTTTACTTTATTAAAAATATACGGGACGCCCTAGCAAAATATTGATTGGCTAGTCTTCTGACACCATAATGAATCGCCTGGTAAAATAATAAAACAAAACATTTGGGGGTGTGTCAGTGTCACTTTAATGGAAGGTTTTCGGGGCTTCTGTGACGAACTAAAGCGGCAGTCACACTGACATCATCCAAAAGACACTCGGTGTTCGCTGCAGACGTGACGACCTCCAGCACGTTCGAAATATGTTACATGTCTGCAGATAGTTTTCGCATGACCAAAGTGACCGTCTTACCAGGAAGAAGCGTCTGACAGTGCCTGCACACTGTCTTTCGCACGATGGAGACTCGGAGTGTGTCATTTATTCATGAACGTACTATTTATTTTGCAACGAGGGCAAGCTAAGTCTGCGCAGTATAGACCAACTCATTTTTTGCAAACAAAGCGGAGCGCCCCTTGCGGACGCCAAAGGCGCCGCGCATGCGCGATGGAGTGTGGGCAAAAGCTCGCCGCCGGCCATGAACAAACCAATGGAACGCGATGTTATTGGCGTTTGTGTGAGTCCCCGCGCTCTTTTTGGCTTTGGAATTGTTGATTCTACGTCTTCCTGGCAATGTCTGACAACTTGAGCGGCCTCAGCGAAATTACCGGGGCTCGTTACACCGCAAAAGTTCGCGTGAATAATGTGACATGCGGCGATTCATTCCGCGTGGACGCCGCAGAATGGATGCTAAAGCCTGATTCGCTTGATGAGATCCCGCTCGCAATTTTCAGTCACGACGTCGCTGGGGATACAAAAGCGTGAACCGTAGCTGAGAGGGTCAACGTCGATACTGAAAATCACAAGCAGAATTGGACCAAGTGAATCAGGCATAACAAGTCGGTGATGGCCACTGGTAACAATGATCAACATCTCCTTGTATCTACTGTTTACACCGAGCCTGCTTACCCCAACCAACCTTCCAACTTAAAAGTCTTTTGAGGCCTACCCTTACTTCTTATCGCAATGGCCGGGCCAACGTTTGGTCTACGGGCCGGTGTCGCTTGAAAGAGCAGACAAGCAGAAACGTTTGGAAGAGCAGACGACAGTTCGAACGATCAGGTGGCCGTTTGAACTTGAAGACGCACTGAACGTAGTCCGCAGGTGGTCCGCAGAACTTGACGGTTTTCCCGTGTTCATTTTCTCAGAAAACAAATAAATCTTATGACCACAAATATCCATGAATTCAAACCAAAGTGCTTCCCGCCCAAGCAGTCGTGGTCCGACGGCGCCTGGTTTTCCCTTTTCACGGCACATGTCCACATTCTCGGACGAACCGAGCACATGAAAACTGACCTTCAATCCTTTCTCGACTCCTTGGGGACAGCCCCAGTCGCAGCGTTTTGACGAGAAGGCAGGTTTTTGTCTGGCTTCTTTCAAAACAACCCAGGAATTCACGTCCTGCATGGTGAGGTGACTACCGCCCACAGCCCCAGACCGGAAGGGCGCTCGACGCGCCACCACCGCGCCGTGAGGTAACAGAGTTGAGTTCGTGTATAGTTGGCGCTCCCGCACATTAACAGCGATATCTGTTATAGGCGCTTCCCACCACTGCAAATGACGTCCGTTGTTGATGTTGTACTAGTTGTAGTAGTTGTTGATGCTGTAGTTGGCGATGTAGGGCGTCCGTCGCCGACGTTGCCAAATCTTTGAAAGAGACCACCCGACGCCCGCGGGAATCGAACTTAGGTCCTCTGCGTGCGAAGCGGAGGCGTTACCACTGAGCTATGCGCCACAGTTTTTTTTATTGCTTTTGGTATGACAATTTACACATGTACAAGGCTAAAATCGGCCAACCTGACTTTGGTTGACAAAAAAATTAAAACACTTTTATTAAAGTTGTTACTTTGTCCCAGACTGGCAGCCACTCAAGTTCAGAAAAGTGCATCATATAAACCTCTTTCAACAAGCACACACCTTGGACGAAATCCCTTTCAACTGGCTGCGCTTCAATACCGGCGCGCCGTAACGCCGTGCGACACCGCCGTATGGCATGCATTCGCAACAACACGATTATATCGTACGGTACTCCGCTATTGCTCTCAATGGGCAAGAAACGGATACCATGGGCTGCCAGAGGGAGGTCCTTCTTCAAGGTTCGCTGAAGGACATCCCCAAAAAAGATTGCGTCCCAGTAATTCATGAAAATGTGTTCATTAGTTTCTGGCTGTTTGCACAAGAGACAGTTTGTAGACCACGCGACAAACAACCCCTTCTTCATCCACGTTTTCACCGGAAGTGTCCCCGAGTGAAGTTTGAAGAAAAACGTCTTCATAGACGACGCGACGACCATCTTTTTAACACGGGAAAGAACATCCTGCTTGGGGCCTTCCTGCGGTACAGCGGCACAAAAAAAATTATTTTAAATGTTTCGTTAAACATTTGCGTGAAACTGTTGACAAATATTCGCAAGAAAACCGTGTACTTAAACATCTAACAGAACTCACGACTACTTTGAGATATCCGCTAACAACATAGCAGCCATCATCAATCATAGAAACCACGAACTCTGGTACCTCATGCTGCGACACAACTTGCAGAAACATTCACAAAAAAGGATCCGCTGCGTCTCGAAGAAACAGAAAACGATTGAGAACCATAGTAACCCTGAGACGTAGGGAAAAAAAATAACTGACAGAACAACAAAGAGGCTTCGTTGTTCTGTCCGTTTTTTTAATTTTTTCTACGTCTCAGGGTTACTATGGATGTCATTCACCAGCTCGCCTGCGTTTTTTTACCTTTCTTCAACGATTGACAATCTGTCGTAGAAAGACATGGGACCGACCGACTCCCCGGAGCGAACAGAACGGAAAAGGTGACGTCTACTAGTTCGCTGCCACGTTGAGCTCCACACAGACACTGCATAAACACGGTGCATTTTTTGGACCTACACTCGGGAACAATGTAACGCTTGCATCACATACCACATTTTTGTAAGAAAGAATAAATTGCACACTGTTGCTCTAGCAAACATTGATACGCCGCGACCTTGTTGAATTCTCGCGCAGCTTTGCCATTTCTTCGCACCAGAATTCACTGCTGTCTCGATAGCAGTTCAAAGGCACACCTAGATACTTTGCCGGCATGGTGTACCACTTTATGCCTTCGTAAAAAATCGGTGGAAAAGCCCAATCTTCATGTCAAAAGCCAGAGCACTTTTCCAGGTTTACCGAGCTACTGGTTGTGGTACAAAACTCCTTGGTTATCACTATAAATTTGCTCACGCTTTCCTTGTCCACACAAAGATCAGTCACATCATCGGCGTATGTCAAAAGTCTTACTTCACTAGAGTGCAACCTAAACCCACGTAGGTTATCGCTATGAATTATCTTTAAACAAAAAGGCTCTAGGAAGATACAAAACAGAAGCGGAGATAGGGGACAACCCAGTCTAACAGACGACGAGACCGGAATTGGTTCACTTGCACATTTGTTTACAATTAGCTGTGTCGAGCAATTTTTATACGCCATACGTATTTCGTCTAGCAGCATGGTGCCTATGTTTTCTTTCTGCAAAATGCAAAAAAAGCACTTTATGAGATAGCCGATCAAAGGCCTTCTCAAAATATATTTAGAGCATTGCAACCTTGCGAAACATGATATCACAACGCTGTAAAATACAACGTGCGGCACGAATATTGGTAACTGTGCTCCTACCCCTGCACGTCTGATGCGGTCCATCAATCAAAGTTATGAATCACTGCAGTCGCTCAGCAAGTACCTTCATCGGTATTTTGTAATCTATGTTCGCGAGCGTGATTGGGCGATAACCTGACACCGACTGAAGTTTTAGTATGTGGTCACTTTTGGGATTAGGGCTGTGTACGTACGTAAAAATGACGGGTGAAAAGAGTGCTGCTTGTACGCTTCTTTGAATACTCTAAATAAAAAGGGGGCAATCTGAGCACAAAGCCATCCCGGCCTGGTGATTTTCCACTTTACAGTCACGCCGAGCGCGCCATGTACGCCGGCAACGAAGGCACACCGGCGGGAACCACTACGAGGACCATGCCCCCGAGCAGATGCAACTGGTGTGGCAGACCAGTTCGTCCCTTCGTCACTGTCAGTCCTGGCCCAGTGTCATAATCACGGTGAGAGTCGTCGACTCGATGCTCATGAGTCCATTTAACTTCCACACCTCCCGGACCACGTCCTTGACGACGCCATAAGGCTCCAAGGCCCGACGAATAGCACCTACCGTTGTGTCAAAAGACACCCAGTGCAATTAAATTCGGAGCTCACGCCTGTTGGGGCCGGCGACCAGGCAGAACATATTTCACTTTGACGTTCAGGCTCCCAGCGCTGAGCAACGTTTTCTTCTCCTCTGGGGAACAGAGCTTGACCAACCAAACGTGGTTCATCTGGAGCGCACCCAGACCAGCCATCTCCGGCAATATACCCACCTGTTGTAAACGACGTACAAAATCTTCGGTTCAATACGGCCTCCCTGCTGTATCGCAATGCAGCACTACACTGTACTTCATCCCTTTGCCTGTTGATAGAGTCGTCCAGACGACCACGTAATCCTTCGGCATACCCGCCTAGACAACTTTACCACGGCCAGCGTTGGCCGTTATCGCTAGCTCCTGCGGAGCTATCCATCACACGTCCGCACCGCTCGGCTGCCGGAAGTGGAATGCAGCTACGCCACAGCGTTAAAACCTGCTCTAAACTTCGATTTTTTTAGTATTAGTACCCAATGCCCACTGAACGCCGGGAGACGGGCTTTCACGTGCTCCGGAACAAAAGAGAAAAAAATAATTGGGAACAAATCAAATGCCTATTTTGTTCAGAACGGTTTTGTTCACGCACTCCACAGGATGCGTGAACGCGACGCTGATTCACAACAACTTTGCCGAGACATTTTTTTTATTGTTTTCGCCGAGGCTTGTCGCAGCTATCGCTTTGACTGTAATGTAGATTTACACAAGATTGTTCTCTCTCTCTCTCTCTCTCTTTTTTTTTGTTGTAAACCGGTGTTATTTTCAGCGTTTGTGAGTACGGCGCCTGATATGCTCGCTTTCCAAAGTCGTGCTATGATGACTCGCTCTATACTTTGTTCACCCTTAAGCTAAAACTGCAGCCGAAGTTACAAGCGCGAGGTAGCCCGCGCTCCTGGCTTTGAGACGTGCCTTTCTAGAGCGCGAATGCTTCTTCTGCGGAAGAACGCTTCAAAGCAGCGACCTCGAGCCCTCGTGCTTGTGCCATTGGCTGCAGTCTTAGCTTAAGGGTGAACGCAGTATAGACTATACACGACGCTCCGAGCACGCTGTCTAGAGCGTCCGCCACACGCCGACTTCCCGCTGGCCAGGCAAGTGTCGGGCTCCGAGTCTCACCTGTTCGACTCCATTCAAAAAACGCCACCATGTAAAAAACAAAAACAAAAAAAAAACTTTTATTTATTTAGTGCCCCAGAACAACCGTAAGGTTTTGATGTAATAACACATACACAAAAAAAAAAAAAACTCAATGAGACACTGTTTTAGGCATGGTACAGCAGCATGTCAAGATCACGCTTGAAGGAAGCAAAATCACGAAAAACATCTAAAGATGGTGACGCTAAGTCGTTCACTGAAATTCGCATGCGAATTAATGGTGACAGTGTGACCTTCGAGGACGGGTAGAATACAGAGTGCTTTCTACAGACGCGAGCAGGCGCGTGAAAATGTACAGAGCTTAGCATGTCAACATTACATAGAGCGTGGATCACTTTTATAAAAATGTAATATCACGCGAGAGTCTACGTGTCCATTAATTTTGTAAGCCTAAAGTGGTAAGAATGTATTGGTAATTATATTAACGCCTTTTATTAAAATGCCTGTCGAACACAATGCGAACAAACCGCTTTGCGGCGACAGTCTGCAGCGGCTTATTACCCCAAAAGTGGTCCCACATCCATTTCAGTTCACTTCGTTCACGGCAGTAGTCAAAACCCGGAAGGAGGGGACTTATTCGGACAGAATGGCGCTAAATCAATGCAGCTTCTTTACTGGTCAGGATATACTCTCTTGTGTCAGTTTTGTTATATTGTCAGGGATGCTTGGTCCAGTCCTTTCTTCTATCAATCTTTACCATTCTGGAAAGTTCCAGGCCATGCTCGGCTGTCATCGTGTGTTCTGTTGGAGGTTCCGGGTACTTTACCCTTATTTTTTCACTCTGTGTGCACCCTGGCAGCTCCTCAGCCGAGGTGCCCAACAACGGGACACGGTTGGCGGACTACCCTGCGTCTTAAACCCCTTGCGAGCCGTGAACCAATTCCATCCCCGAGCCCGGCAGAAAAACCGCCAGACGAGCAGGTCCCACAAGAGCGAACCCCGCAAATGCACCGCGAAGAACCTGAAATCCGAGACAGTTACTTGCCGCTACCAGCAAGAACCACACCGGAATTCGGTCTCCTGCCAGAAAAACCGAAGCGGACTAAGCCAACGATGACAAACCCGTAGCAGCAATCCGCGTCCGCTCCTGCCATTGTTTGCATGACCATCGCACCTCGCACTCCGACGCCCTTTCACGGCAAGGTCTATGAAGACGTCGAGGACTGGATTGAACAATAAAACCGTGTCGCCTGCCACAATAGGTGGACAGACAACCAGCACCTGCAGAACCTATACTTGTCGTGGAAGAAACTGCCGGGAACTGGTTTGAGAACCACGAATCCTTCTCAGCATCGTGGGAAGTTGGCAAGATCGAGCTGAAGTGCACGTTTGTCAGCCAACATAGACGAGAGACGGTCAAATATTCCATTCAGTCCAGGACACGGCCTCAACGAGAGCATCACCTCCTTCGTGGAAGGTGTTTTGCACCTGATCGAGCGCCCGCCCCGACCCTCATGCTAGAAGGCAAGAAGCTGAAAATCCTCATGCGGGGCGCGAGGGTCATCTTCGGCAGCCATGTCCGCAACCCTCCGACAGCAGTCGAAGTGTTCATCACGGCGGCTTCCAACACTGAACGTGCACTGCATGCCCGAGCCCGTCACTATCAACAACTCCCCAGCGTCTTGACACTCGAGTCGTCCAGCTGAAACTTCGACGGCAGCCTCCCAGACATCCGCGACATTATACATGGTGTTGCCCGGGAGGAGATCAGGAAACTACTTCCTGCCACCAGTCGCCCAGCTTTTATTTCGATTGTCGAATTGTTCGGGAAGAAGTTCAACAGGCATTTCAACCGGACACTTCTGCGACCGAAGCGGCATCTGACGAACCGAGGGTGACTTACGTCGCAATGGCATGACGATCGCCACCGGCTGCCCGTTAGTATGCCAATTCAACGGGACACCCCAACGCCGATGTATTCCCGACGGCGGGAAGAACCAGTGTTGGTTCACACTGAACAAAGTACACCGAGGAAGAGGGAGGTGTTGCGAATGGCCGACCGAAGACCCCCTGCTACCACTACGAGAGGCTGACCATGTCTAACGGAGGTGCCCGTACCAATGAATGGGCCTGCGAGGGTTCGTGCCGAACTACCCTTGACCACGTCTCGTAGAGCGACAGCGGGACATTGAGGAGTACCTTCGGCGGCCTCTTTCTTTGGTCCCGATATACCCCAAAGCTCCTGATCCTTATCCCCTCGACGGAAGGTAAGCACGATACATGCTTCTACTTTAAGCACGACAACGCAGGTGAGCGGCAATGCAATGACAGTTGATTTGGTGTTGGTCGTCGTCCAAGGGCAATAATTATTTGCCGACACCAATTATCTGTGTCTACTCCACGAAGCACACGATTTCCAACTTTGAGAGAGAATGCCGCTGAGTGGCACGAATGAATAGAATGAAATGGTTGGTCGTTTTCAAAAACTGGACTCCAAGCACCACCCGACTTCCCTTTGCCACACGAGACTTACAGAAGATGCAGTGGTTGCGGCATGCAGAAGAAATCGCCATTGCTAAATGGAAGTGAAGTGGCTTAAATAACAAACAAACATTGTTGTTAGCCATCAAGTCAACGGTACAGCAAAAGGCACAGCCACGTAAGCAGTACATGCCTGAACTTCTACAGTGACGCAGAAAACTATCAGGAAAATTTGCGGATAAAAGCCAGCCCTGCAACTTGAGTGCATCAGATGTCAGTGGTGGCACATGGTGTATGATCACAAGACGGCATGAGTTAGTCCAAGTCGCCACTCGACCAAACTGAACACCGACGTGCCAGGAGCGTCATCCGACCACAAGGAGCGCAAGGTACACTCTTAACCTGGGGCCGGCAAACGTCATGGCTATAGCCGTGACGTTCAACGTTTTCAGGACTTAGCCGCGAACTGATCCGGCCCCGTCAAAGTTGCCGTGTACAACGTCGCGGCTGCTGTTCGCCCCTCCCTCTTTAATGGTGCGAATGGCTATATAGGTGGCTCCGTAGGCGGCACTGTAATATTTGACGGCCTGTTTGTGTAGGGCCGGCAAAAACGGGCCGGCTATGCACGTAATAGTGGAAAAAAGACTCTGCTTTCCGCTAGATGGCGGCATTTGCGGCCACCCAGCGTTCCCCGCGGGTGCAGCCAGCGCATTTCTCTTCTCGTTGTGCCAGGACGACGAATTTTGAACGTACGAAGTACGAATCTAATCAAAAGCATCTGCGGGTGACGTTTGTTTTCTTATCATGGTGATGGAAGCCTATGTTAGAGTGTGCGCCGAAGCCGCGGGACAGTGAGCTAGTTCTTCACGATGCTTACGTCGAAGGCTATCAAAGGCGGGCGGTGTAACCATGAAGGAACATGTGAATTCGATGGCTTCACATGGCCTGCTGATCTGGCGGCATGACCAGCACGATCACCACTTCTGGGCCAACTTGGCTGGTGCTATTACTGCGGGCACAGTCCTCTTCAGCATAACCGACTGGGTAATTATGTAGCTCACTGGCTAATAACGGAATAGAGTCAAGTGTTGAAAGAGTTCCTAACTAGTAACTTTTGTTCTCGTTAACAGAGGACTTCTTGGACCCTCTCCTGGATGATACAGGTATCTATACAGCATATTTTTGTATTCTAAGAAGCACGTTTGAAAACACCTCTTTTCATATTATTCGGATACCGGCAGGCGTCGCCGGTGGAAAGCGGAAAACAGGTTTACTTCATTTCACCTTAGCATGGGCTTACCACAACAGCTACAAGCGCGGACTCTTCGCGTCTGACGTCGGCTCGGATGCGCACAAGCACTCGTGGAGGGTGACAATTTTTAAAGTTCTCGGGTCGCAGTCACAGCCCTTAGGGTTTGCCTACGGTAAGCTGAAGCAGATAAAGCTAGCCGGTTCTGCCTCAACGGTGGCCACCAGCATTTTCCAGCGACAAGTTGTAAATACTTTAGAGGGGGTGCTTTTTTTTTTTTTCGAAGTGTCCGCCGATAGAGCACGGCGTATACGGCGCACTCATCAGCTTGCCGTCCGAGGTATATAGTCGTGCCTCTCGGCCGGCGTCGACGATCGCGTTGAGCAAAGGAGGACGGCCACACAAGGAACATTTATACTAAAATTGATGATGAAAGTAACATCTACAATACACTAAGTTTGTCCTTGTGCGTGCACCCTTCTTTGCTCACGCGACCCTCGACGTCGGCCGAAACGTTCTTTCTGTGTGAATGAGCCTTCATGGGAGACTCGCGTCCCTGCGCTAGACGTCAAAGCGTGACATGTGAGGACAGTCTCCGCCCACCGCGTCGCAGCCTATGACGTACCGCCGTCCGCAGTGAAGGGGTGCCACACTGATTGCTTTAAAGCAAGTTCAGCTTTAATCGGTACGCGCTCGGAAGCGAGAAGGACAGGCAGGCGTTCTACGCACGCCCGAGCAAAGAGAATATACTCGGGTGTCTGTGTCTCGGATGGCTTCTTTCCAGCTGCCGCTGTCCCCCATCTTACGCAGATATCTTACCAATTTTTTATAAGTTTGTGCTCATGATGTAACGAAGTATACATTTTAGATCTTATTTCAGGCACAAAGTTGGGGTCGATTTTGGTTTATTTATAAAAAAAAAGAAGAAATATTTGTGGTGGTGCAACTGCGCGAACCGCAAGTTGCACACATTTTTGTCCTCATGTTATTAGAAATTGAAACGTCTAAGGCGGAAACTAACCTTTCCAACTTATTGGAGGTAGTACGCCTGACTCTTTTTCATTTCCCTACATCTTAAGTAATGCAGTTTAACGTTTGGTGACACTCTAAGAATAAGCTTTTATTAGGCTAACTGAATTTAGGAAATGTATTGTATTAAACAATATTTTTGAAAAAAGTCGAACTATTTATTTTACAATATTTGACTCAGTTTAGCAAGGTGTTTACCCTGACGTGACCATAATTTTAAATTTAGTAATTAAAGAAAGTTAATTATTCAAAATCTTTTGACACCATGATTATCCAAACGTCAAAAGTTATGAATTTTTATTTTAACCAAAAATAGCTGTTTATGTGCGACGTGTAGTTTTTGAGCAAACGATTTACTCGGTGTTTCATGACACAGCCTGTATGATATAACCATGAACCTGTAGATCATGGCAAGTGGACAGCCTCAGCTCCCCTTGCTGGTGGCGTTGAAATTTACTGGTTTGTTCCCACTCTGCAAACTGCCACCAAAGCTCTATTCATATGACGTAAAACTGCTTCTTAATGTCCAGTAACTAAACATAAGCATGGCCGCCGAGAGCAAATGCGGTTATCTAATTGGCGAATTTGTTTTCGCTTATTTTGTTTTCCGCAGAGCTCACGAATAAACGTTTTGTTAGCGGCCATGTTTTTGGCCGATGACTCAACATTTGTATAGACTCTAACATCCGGCAAGCTACTTTCTAAAAAAACCAGCTGTTTGCTAAATTTTAGAACGTAATTAAGATAAAAGACATGTTACCCCTCCCCTACTATCTTATAACGAAATGCTGAAAATTCTTAATCGCAGCGGCATCATGCCTTGATGACAGAGGCAAATGGCCTTCGGACGTGCAGCCGAGACCCGTCTTAGTGGCATGAAGCTCCGGCAGACTGCAACACATTTGGCTCGGAGAGCGCACCTGCAACTGCGGCGGGTCCTAGTTCACCAAGTGTGTCAACTGAAAGCAACGGCTATGCTTCCACCAATATTTCAGCAAGTGACACAAGTTTTCATATACTTTTCTATTTTATTGTTTGAATGTGGTATTTATTACAACAAAGCACCACCTGTATCTTCATCTCTGCATCTAATTTAAACAAATAAATGGATTGTTTACCTGCGGACCCACTGTTCTTTTAAATGTTTAGAAACCATCGGCCTTGCCCTTGAAACAATTCCTGTATATTTGCTTTTCCCTAGAGCACTCGGGAAGTCAATCGCTAAATTACTATACAAATTCAGCTTAATAATGATTTTCCAATATATTTTGCGACTCAAAAATAAAGTTGCGACGTGACTATGTGCATGACGTCTTACAAGAAGACGTCAGGCTCAGTGCCACGTCACAGCTTCATTTTTACGGTGAAATTTTCCTATACTTCTCATTTGCCTGGCTTTCTTCGTGCATCACAGTCCTGGACCCTCCGAGATACTCTGCGGGGGAGTGGACGACGGCACATTTTACAGCCAGCAGAAAACGGGCCACATAGAAAACAGGCCAGCTAGAAAACAGGCCAGCTAGAAAACGGGCCAGCTAAAAAACGGGGCGGCAAGACCCAACTTGTCACGGCAAATTTTGGGGCCATCTAAAAAGGGATGGCAAACGGGCTGGCAATTTTAGGTGGCCCCGAAATTTGCCGTGACAAGTTGGATCTCATTTGTCACGGCTATAGGTGGCTCCCTAGGTGGCCCCAGATTAAGAGTGTACTACAACTGAAAGCCCTACACGAGACTCGCAAAAACAACTCGTTAAAGAACCGTTTTATAAGAATCAATAATTATGTTCAAATAAACATATTTGATAAAGTACTAACCAAGTATGTATCATATTCACACTCCAGCCTTTACGCCTTCAGAGTTTACACACTAAGAATTGTGTTCGCTGCATGCGTTGGAGCTTTTGAGGACACTCGCATCTCTGGCCCCCCAATATTATTAAATGGAACAAACCAGACTGGCAGGCTTGTTGCATGGGGCTGCACTCCTTCCACCTGTCATGAACATGTGGTACATACGAAAACAAACTCCAGTGATGTGGAAATGTTATTTATTTGTTTATTTACTATAAATCCTTTGTAGATATTGCAAAGAGAATATGTAAAACTATACACACATTATAATACCGTCATATCACACTGACATTAATGAGCACAAAACGGTCCCAGCTACTGAGAATAAATCTTACACTCATAAGAAATAATGATTGCTATAACTTGTTAACTACAATGACGAACTGATGCATGGTTCTATAGCACGATACTTTATATACACATGACACAACAGATCCTTTGCAAAACCCCATTAAGCAACATTGACTGTCACCATTTGTTTCGGCGTAAAGCACTGGACTGCAGAATTAGCGTTCACGTCGAACGCTAATGCTGCATTCGAATTCAAAAGGCGCTGAACCGAGCTCACATTGATTGCTGACATAACATTATTCTCGAACAAATGCCCTAAGTATGAAGGCCTTGGGTAATTAGCGTAGTAGCTACTCTACTTCGTTTCATCACAGTTTGGCAAACGGCGAAGCTACAGTCCCAGTGAGCCAATATGCACGCTGGAGAGAGGCATGTGACAACATATCATCAGAGTGCTCTCTTTGTAAAGAGATTTTTTACAACAAGGCTAAGGGAATGCGGAAAATAATTATAAAAGCACTCGGGGTTCTATCGATCCTCGAACACGTCCGGGAATCCGAGCACCACTATGGCGATACGACTGATGCTGTATTACAGGTGTTAATATACAGATGATCCAGAGCAATCTTGCTAAAAAAAGGGTGTAAAGTCTCGTTCGTTCATATCTTCACGTTATACCAGCGTCAGAAAGCACGAAGAAGCCCAAAATCGTCGGCAAACAGCGGCACGTCACGACTACCGCGCCAACCGCGCACCGATTAAACTCGCATCCACCAGCTCTGGGCGCTGCAATATTTTCGGTGACGTCACGGCTCTTGTGTGGTCACGTGACGAGAAGTCACTTTTGAGTACAACGTGGCGGCAACCCGGGAGAGGGGGAGGGGGGTTACAACGAGGTAGAGGGTCTTAGAGCGATAAACTGGCAGCTGAAAATGACCCCCTATTGACCGCTGCCATGTTGCACATTCTTGACCAGTAGACATGTGATCTTATAGTATTACGTCTACATTTTAACGAAGTGCCGCGCACAAATAATTGCTATTTGATCTTTAATAACAGTCCCGACCAGATAAGTTACGACAAAAATTCGGGCAGCTTAGCAATGCCTCCGCTAGATGCCGTCAGTCGCGGTGTTGTATTATGAGTTTTTATCGGAGCAAGACACTGATCTCTGAGGCTAACAGTATTGAAAAAAATAGTTTATCATGTTTTTTTTACAGCGGTCGTAATACAAATCTCGGCTTAGTTTTGCGTAAAAGCCTCGGGATTTGGTAGTCACGTTTTCTTTATCATATCAGGAGGAACAGACGTTCGTTGATTTATATCTTGACTTCAACCTCGAACAAATAATTGATCAACCAACGCGCTTGAACAGCATTCTTGATATTTTCCTTGTGTCTCATCCTGGCATGATTAGCTCAATCAAGTACACAAACGACCTAAGTGACCATAAACTAATACACCTAACCCTAGATATGTTCCCACCTGAACACTCACCAACTTCAAAGATTACAGTTGATTACAATAAAGCTGACTATTTTAAACGAATGAAGACCTCGATGTATTTTTGAACAGCTTTTCTGTGGATTTCTCGAGTCGCACAGTAAATGAGAACTGGTTACTTTATAAAAATAAAATGGTTGAATGCAATAACCCTTATGTGCCACGCTTTAAAATATTTTCTGATAGCAACAAGCCTTGGTTTAACAAGACATTGAAAGCCCTGCGAAATAAGAAGAAATGGTTATTTCGAGATGCTAGTCATGTCGAGACTGAACATGCTTGGTCTAAGTACATCTCGTGTGAAAGGCTTTATGTCAATCCCCTATGAAAATATAAAGGAAAATGTTATAACTGTGACCTACCTTCCGTCCTAAAACACAACCCTAAAATAATTCTAGAAGCATATCGCACCGAATGAAACCACAAACAAAACATCCTTGACTATCCGGGAAGGTGATACCATTTTGCATCTATATATACCCAGGAGAATATGTCCACAGTGCCTGTTATCAATAACGTTAGCTATCGATTCATGAGCAATATTTCCATATCACCTTCGGGAATTGAAAAAAAAATAGATAACTGAAAAATTACTACATCAGCTGGATGGATAAAATTAACTCCAAGCTTCTTAAATATACAAAGCGCATATTCAGTGAAATTTGCAATCTACTCTTTCAACAATCATTTTGCGCCGGTATCATTCCAGACGACAGAAAAATGGGGAAGGTCCTTCCGGTTTTCAAAAATGGATATCTCCACCTCGTAGAGAACTACCGCCCCATTTCTTTAACCAGTGTTGTGTCCAAAGTACTTGAACATATTATTTTTTCACATGTTGCATCCTATCTTGAGTCTAACAATTTCTTTTATCAACATCAATAATGTTTTCGTAAAAGCTTTTTCTTGTGAAGCGCAACTGCTTGAATACACCCATGACCTACATTTCAACATGAACTCTCACTCTCAAACTAATGCAATATTTCTAGACTTTTCTAAGCCATTCGACCGCGTACCCCACTGTCACCTTTTGTCTAAGCTCTCTTCACCTAATCTTGATTCCCTAACATTCTCATGGATTCGCAATTTTCTTTCGTTTCGCTCTCAGTCTACTGTCTGTAGTGATTTTCAATTTGACCTCACTAATCTGACCTCTGGCGTTCCGCAAGGCAGCGTCTTAGGCCCTTTGTTATTTCTTATCTACATTAACGACTTTCCAAATGCTTTGTTTTCTAATGTACGTTTGTTTGCTCTTCTAATGTACGTTTGTTTGGATGACTGTGTCTCCCACAGAAGAATTAACACTCCAGATGACCATGTACTACTGCAGCATGATCTTGATAACATTAATAACGGGGGTAAAGAATGGCTAATGCTGCTTAATAAATCCAAATGCCAGGTAATAAACTTCACTCGCAAACAATCTCATTCGCAGTTCACATACAAAGTAGGCACTTTATCTCTTAGTGCGTGTCCATCCTACAAGTACCTTGGTGTGCATCTTTCATCTAACCTTTCATGGGTCACCCATTTTAACTCTTTGACCACAGACGCATTTAGAACTCTTGGTTATATCAAACGTAACCTTAAAACAGCCCCTAACCTTCTCCGCAAACTTGCTTACGAAACATACGTCCGTCCAGAAACTCGAATATGCTGCAGCGATTTGGAGCCCTAATCAGAAATACCTAACCACGCACATTGAAAAAGTCCAGAATCGAGCAGCGCGTTTCATAATATCCGCCTATTTATGTAACGTGAGTGTCTTTCTTCTAAAACATTAATGTTCTCTACCATTGCTCGAGGTGCATCGAACCATTTCTACTTTGTGCCTAATTTACAAGTTCTATTATAGCAATTGTTTTTCAAGCGTTACTCTCCTTAAACCCCCTCATAGGTCATCTTATCGTACCACTAAAAGTAAAAGTTATGAACACCTCACTGGGTCAACCTACGCATTCATTAACTCAGTCGTATCACGTGGCATCCACGTATGGATCGACCTTCCCGAATCCATAGTCACCACTTGCGAGACTGCACTGTTCCGTGCACAACTTGAATCATATTTTCAAACCTCAGCGTTTCTGGTTATTTCTGTTCTTGTGTAATACGGCTACCTTCTATATCAGTCCCATGTGTTTATTGTTGGTTGGTACTTATCTTGTGCCTATGCGATGATTGTGTGTTAAACTGTATGTGGGTTTGTTTCTATGTTTTTCTTTTGAATTTATGTATTTGAAACCCCCTTACGCAATGCTCTGAAAAAGAGCCTGTAAGGTATTTGAATAAATAAATAAATGAATTGTCTTAACGAGGTCTTCTCTCTCGGCAAGTATTAGCTGATCTTCCAATATCTTATTTCTTTTTGTACGCAAATATTTGTTTATAAGCAAACCTACCTCAAACTTGGAAAGTAATTTATAGTCGGAGAAGTTACTCCGAATAAATATTTCACGCAAGCTACTGAGTACAAAAATAAAAATATGATTGAATGGTTCTGAATTACTGGGAAAAAAGTTGTTAAATTATCGTAACTTGAGTGCAGTATAGTTGATTTATGTACCAGTCTGGCAGCGACCGACCTTGATGTAGTTCCCCCAAATGTCCCGTTTGTGTGCCCACTGTGCCTCATTTCTTTGCCCCCAAGTTCGTTTAAAGAAGCGTTTTCCCTCCCCTTTTTAATGGCGCACATTGCTCTACCCCGGGAATCCTCAAACCCAGTTTTGCACCTAGTGACGTCACGTATTAAATAAAAGAAAAAAGTGGATTGCCGCTTTAAGCTATCAAATAATTATGGTGAAAACACACGCAAGAAAATTACTTTTTGTAGACTAACGGGATTTTGTAAGCGGATCAAAACTGACTTTTCTTGCTACCTTAAAGAAAGCAATGTAAAGAGTAACTTAGAAAGTAACTTGCTACATTTTTACAGTAGTTAGTCGTTTTTATGCAATTACTTTACAATTGTGCAATTTTCACTCTACTCAAATCACTTTTGACGCCGACACTCAGTAAGAAGTAGCGCTTAGGAGTGAAACGGGCCTGTAATTTTCTACTTTGTTTTTGGGATCGCTTTAATGAACAGGTGCCATATGAGCCATCTTCCAATTACAAGGCAAACGGCATTCTGTGAGCGATTTAGTGAACAAGACATGTATAAACATTGAAAGCACACCTGAACATTCTTTGAGGGCCCTGTTTGGCATTCCACCAGGGCCATCTGACTTGTCGAGAATGAGCGATTCAAGAAGTTTAACCAAGTCATCGGAGTTAAACACTAGCTCCTTCATGCTGTTTGCCAGAGTGTCGTCAGAGGTCAAAACTGGTCAGTCACAAGAAACAGGAAGAGTAAACACTGACTGTAAGTAGTTGCTGAGACACATTGCTTTTTCCTGGTCATCGTGTAGGACCTGGCCGGATACATCGATTGTCGGGATACCTACTTGGTCCTTTTTGTTGCTCTTGACATACTTTCAAAATTCTTTAGGATTCCTCTTAGAGGGGGAGGGGGCCTCTGAAAATGACATTTTTGCAATTTTTGGAAATTTTATGTACCTTTGCTAAGAAACTACCTATCCGATTACACTAAAACTTTTACAGCTTATAGTAAAATATTTTGCGAACAGTGTGAACCTAAATGTTTTAAGAATTCACTACATTATAACGTAATATATATATATATATATATATATATATATATATATATATATATATATATATATATATATATATATATATATATATATATATATATATATATATATATATATATATATATATATATAGGTTTCCCTATAATTGCTCATGGCTAGAAATAACAAATTTTGTTTCGGGCATGCTGCATCTTAATTTTTTTTTTGGGGGGGGGGGTCAGTTTAGATCCAGTAACATGTAGAACATATGTGCAAATTAAATTAACATACTATGTTGTTGTTTAGAAAAGGTACATTAAAAATTGGAACTCAGCTTATGATTTCACACTCCGTTACCAAAAATATTAAAAAAACGCTATAGCAAAAAAGCTACAGAAAGTTAATCCCAAGGATGTGTAGCGGGTGACCTAACCAGTCCCAGCAGAAGACAAGAAAGTGGAGGACGGAAATCAGGAGGGAATGCTCGAGACCGAAGCAAAATACCGGTGTTCGGATATCTCGGACGTATTTTCATTTACATAGCTTTGCTGTAAATAAATTGAAAGAACCTTCGGTTTCTTCAATTGGTGACCAGGACGTGATCTCCGTCCTCCTCTTCCTTGTCTTCTGCTGCAAAATACGTCCGAGATATCCGAACACCGGTATCCTGCTTCGGTCTCGAGCATTCCCTCGTGATTTCCGTCCTCCTCTTTCTTGTCTTCTGCTGGGACTGGTTAGGTCACCCGCTACAGGTGTACCCCCCCCCCCCGCTTAAGGCGAGCACTCAAGTTACCATTATAAGCCTTTTTAGCTACTTTCAGTTTGCTTTTAAAAAGTTTTCCAAAGTCACGCAACCTTGTAAGTGACACTCCATTAGACGTTCTGCGATATGATGAGTAAGCACGTTGTTTCTTTTTTAACAACCGCCAAGGTCCCTATCTATCCAACGCTTGTGATTTCGTTTTCTTGGTGTAATTATTTTATGAGGAACATATAACTCAGTAAAATAATAAGCCTATACTTAAAACATTTCCACGGACTGTCAATGTCCATCCCGTAGCTGCACATTTCTATACCGGCCAAAAATAGCGCTAGTTCTTCAGAAAAGCCAGCGTAATTACCCTGATCGTAAAAGTAAACCTTCCGTGTGCACGGCCTTACCGGCATTGCTCGCTTGCAGTTTATGCTTACAGTGACTATGTCATGACCACTGATTCTTGGAAGGTGTGTGACTGAAGTTATGGCAGTCCGAGAATCACAAAAAATAAGATCCCGTGCGCTCGATCGCCAAGAATCAGTTCTAGTTGGCTGAGTCACATACTAAAACAGACCAAAACTTGAAAAAAAAGGACAATGTTGAGTATAATGTTGAAGAAATCGAGAATAACATTTGTCCATCACACCATGTGACATCAGGTAAGTCTAAATCTATAGCCAAGTGATAGTGAAGGTGTATGAAGGGAGGTAAGACACAATGTGTTAGTGATGCAGCCAAGCTGCACAGTTCTTGTAGGCGATTGTAATTTTACGTTCTGCCACATATTTAAATAATTTCTACAGTCACTGCCAATATGAGGACGGCAGGAAGGAGCTTCAGTTGTCCAGCCTCTGGTGCAAGCTTTCCACCTTCGACAGTGCTTCGGTGCCTGGTTCACCTCGCGCGCGCGTGAGCAGTCAAGGCGTGGCGAAAGGCATGGAGCGCGCGTGTTAGAGGTCAGGTGTTCCAAAAGACACGTCCTGTCGTTCTCAGTCTGTCAAGGACTACAGTAATCATGTCACTCGTGCGCGTCACGAGGTGGGTTAATGCTTTCGTCTGAGCCTCTCTTAAGGCTAAACTGCCTGTTCGTTACAGCAGCTTGTTTATGTACTCTGCTTGCGCTTATTATTTTAGTCGACTGAATAAGAACGAAATATTATATGAACCAACAACAACAATATTGACATCCCTTTCATCGGTGAAGCATATAACTTATTTTTATTCGCCATTCTGTTTATTTTACTTACCTAAGTACGCATGACTGAAATAGTATACTATATTCCTTTTTGTAATACCACAGTTGATTAAATACAATTCTAAGACAGTTTCCATCCCGATCCTCATCAATTTTATGTCTTGTTAGTTCGAATTTTGTTTTTAAATCTTAGCTCCAATAAAGTCGCTTGTTTTGAGGCAAATACCATGTAAAACGCTTTGCCCCCGCAAAAAACAGTCACCTAGCTGTGTTTGGAGATTTGTGTTTCTCCTTTGTCCTTCTTGTTCCCCTCCTCCAGGTTTATTTTCGTCATTCTTGTCCAGCTCGCTCGCACCTTTGCATTTAATTTAATCATATCATAACCTTAAATTGCAAGCTTCACCCTTGTTGGTGTAAGACTGGTGGCAGCTGATAAAACCAGTTTGCTCTACTGACGTCCAACCCCTGGTTAGCTCAATTGATAGAGCGCTCCACTGGAAATGGAGAGGTCCCGGGTTCGATACCCGGACCAGGCGGATTTTTTCGGTCGCGCACCAGTCACGTAGCTGCGTTTGGAGATTTGTCTTTGTCCTTTGTCCCACTTGTTCCCCTCCTCCAGGGATTACTTTTCGTCATTCTTGTCCAGCTCGCTCGCATCTTTGCACTTAATTTCATTATAATCATAACCTTAAATTGCAAGCTTCACCCTTGTTGGTGTAAGACTGGTGGGAGCTGATAAAACCCGTTTGCTCTGCGGACATCCAAACCCTGGTTAGCTCAGTTGGTGGAGCGCTCCACTGTAAATGGAGAGGTCCCGGGTTCGGTACCCGGACAAGGCGGAGTTTTTCGGTCGCGCACCAGTCACCTAGCTGTGTTTGGAGATTCGTGTTTGTCCTTTGTCCCTCTCGTTCCCCTCCTCCAGGGATTATTTTCGTCATTCTTGTCCAGCTCGCTCGCACCTTTGCATTTAATTTAATTATAATCATAACCTTAAATTGCAAGCTTCACCCTTGTTGGTGTAAGACTGGTAGCAGCTGATAAAACCCGTTTGCTCTACTGACGTCCAACCCCTGGTTAGCTCAGTTGATGGAGCGCTCCACTGGAAATGGAGAGGTCCCGGGTTCGGTACCCGGACAAGGCGGATTTTTTCGGTCGCGCACCAGTCACCTATAGCTGTGTTTGGAGATTTGTGTTTGTCCTTTGTCCCTTCTCCAGGGGTTATTTTCGGCATCAACAACAGTATTTACAATGAGAAACCCGCATATATGAGCGGGCTTTTAATTAAAAAAGAAGAAAGCTCGCAAATCGTTTTAGAAGACGTAAAACATTTCGGATTTCCAAAGCAAAACAAACAACGAAAGTGAAAAGAATATAAACGTAAACAAACTTCTTATTATTTAAAAGAAATTAGGCAGTTAGATAGAAAGAGTATGTTACACATATTTGGAGGCCAAGAATTGACTTAAGAAAGGTAAAATTGCAAATAACACGCGAGAGATTATTTCACGATACCCCTCAAACACATGCACTATTTTTATTTTGACATTTGACGACCTCAGTAAACGTTGTGACCGTTGAACCATAGAACATTTTTCCCCGGTTTGTAGAGCTCTTCATTGCAATGTTCTGTGCAGACGTTCATTAATTGTACCTGCCAGCAAGCGTTGTTGTTGTTTTCTTTTCGTGACTCACCGTGATCTGTGCTATTGTTATCCTAAAAAGTTGTCTGTGGGTGCTGATAGGTGTATGTTTTCGTAGATTATTTTCAAATATGTTTGTTAGTTGCGCCAGCTCAGGATTTCAAATTTACATAGATCGGCTGCGAGTAGTTCGTAACCTAAATTTAGCTACTTCGTCCACTGCAATCCATAGATTGCAGCGATTGACTCTCTCAGGCGCTTTGCGTAAAGTGTTGTTAATTCGTCGTGATGGTCAATCACCATGCGCATTTTATTTGCACCGAACTTTGCGATGGGAATATGTGCTCTGTCCCTTCGCATTATAATCTTTGTTGGTCGTCTCTCTCGCTTTTAGGTCTGAAGGAAAAACAAACTGCCTGTTTACGCCATTGGTCTGGTTGCAGGGAAGGGCGTCCGAAGTGTTCGAGAGGTGAGTGAGATACGGGAGGGTAGGTAGATTTTCCTTCCCTTCCTTCCCCATCGTTTAATCTAAATAACTTCAATGTATTAGGGGTGAAAAAGAAATGGGGGAAAAAGTGAGGGGAGGGGGGCGACTGTCTCTCCTTTTTCCCCGGTTCTGACGCCAATGGTTGCGGGTATCTGCTACATTACACTCCTTTCAAAAAGAAGCTTATATAATCCCACTAAAGTACTCAATACTCAGTGAACATTGAAATTGAATGGTAGTGGTTGGTTATATGAAATAAATTAGAGCGAGAAGCGCACAGGTGCCAGAATCTTCAACGTAAAAAGAACAGTGGTACTCACAAGAGAAATAAAAACAGGAAACAAAGATGAGGAGGAAACGAAGGACAAAAGGAAGTAAAAATAAAAGCGGAGCCGTTTGCGGCGCGTGTTATCTTTACGACTTAAGAAGAAAAAAAAAGAAAAAAAAAAGAACGCTCGCTTGAAACGCAATAAAAAAGGTTTTTCTCTCAACACTTTGGGCTTAAGTTTTTCGAACCCTTGAACGAGGTGTTCCAGGCTGACAATATATGATTAGCATAAAGGTAAAATTTTGAGCGGCGTTTACGTTTAGCGAATGGTAAGGAATTGCTCACAAATAATCACACAAAAATGAGCGAGCTATTTCGTCTAGAAACGACAAAAACCACAGAAAGCATCGTTGCGTGGAAAATAAAATTTTCTCCTTGAAGTTTCACGAAGGTTTGACGACATTGTGCTTCGCCCCTGTATCGCCTGACTTAAGGTCCTCGAAAGTCGCGAAAAAGTCATCACTTTGGGATTTGTGACGGTCTCCAAGCCTCGAGAGTCTTTATATTACCTAAATTATAGGAATATTCAACGCAAAGGCACTCCTCGTGCTTATTTGCATGTCTCTTTTTAGAGCGCAGGGACCGACGGCATGACTATGTACTGCTATGCTAAAGAAAAAAAAAGCAGAAGAAAAGTCTGAATGTGTTACATAACAGGCTATAAAAGCACGAGCTGTCCGCAAGCAGAAATTTTGAAGGTAGACGTTTGTTGGAGAATGTCAGACGTCTTAAAGCAGACGTTTGGGCTGAAAGACATCCTAAGCTCCTCTGTTTTTTCCCGCGACCTCCAATGCGTGCCCGAACCGATATTGCTACACGCCCCGTCGCACTGCGAAGAGCGGTCGAAACTGCTTCCCCTGGCTAGCGATTCAATGGAAACCGGTGCTTCACACTCGAAGGCACACGCGGAGAGCGAAGGGAAACCACAACAAATTAGTGGGAACGAGTATCGACGCAGCTAATAGATACACCCCACGTTTACGAGCGACGCCGTACATGTAGTTGCCTGGCCCTCGCTTCCGGGCCCGCAGTCGACCGTGAAACCTTTCCCGCAGTACACCAGGGTGCTGCAGGCAAAGCACGCCTCGCAGGAGAAATCACTGCCACGCTCTAGATTCAGCAACTTCCTGATTTGCCCGCTTTTGTTTCTTCCCTCTTTTTTGTCCCCTCGCTTTGATATCTGAATCCGCCCACAGTTTTTCTTTTTCGCATCTATGTAATGTTTACAAACAAGCCACCGATCCATGCTACGTATGTGCGCACCGAGCACACACAGAGTTTCAGTGCAAGTTTTATCCACCACTGCGCGAGTTAACGCCTCTCAGAAAATAAGGCATCGATATTGCGTTTTGCGGATTTCCCAAGAAAGTCTGATCCTATATCTTGTGATAAGACCAAGATGCGAGATTTCTTAATTGGAGCAACAGCCCATTGCTCACACACGCCACGTGGATCGAGCCAATCGCCAGTTATGAACGACTAGGGAATCTCCATTCACCAAACGGTGAATTGGCCTTCGATGGATGGATAAATGATCTTCAGGTGAATATGGCTCAGCTCCTTGAATTTGCTTGCGTCAATTCTTCTCAAATATTGGGTGAAATCTATCGAAAATTCGGGGAGCAACTTGAATTACTTTTTAAAACGCTTTGCCCGCGATTCCGTTTGCTGCTGGTGCTGAAGCCGTCATTAAAACAACGATGTGGCATGTTGGAACTAGAAATTTGTGGCTATCTAGACTTCACGCTGTATACTCAGTGCGCCGTGTAAGCACTTCAGCGAATACGGCAAAATCTCCTCCGTTAACCCCTTGTGCATGCTCATAAAAACAAAAATGCGGAGAAGGTCCATAACCTGCGAAAAACTCAATATTGTCGCGAATGACAATTGATGAGGCGACGAAAACTGAAGCAAACTAGCCGTTTAATGGGGCGAACTTATGCCCAAAACAAAATAAAAAAGGCTAGCGTCGCAAGTGTCGATGGCGGCGAAACAGCAGGATCAAACGCTGCTGGTGCGAGACTGACTCCGGCTCACCACGTGAAGCACCTTTTGTACCCCACTGTGGGTTGTTGACTATTCGGCGTAGAACCTTCGTAACTCGATCAAACGACAATGTTCTCGAAGTTACGAGAACGCTAAATTTAAAGAATAAATAAAAGATCATTCCGCTCCCTGGAATCGAACTTGGTACCTCCGCGCGACAGCCGAGCGCGGTAACGACTCGGCCACGTACGTTTTTTTTTCTTTTTTCGTTATTGAAATTCGGCTACGTACCCGCTCGCTTGGCGACGAACGTGGCATTATACCCCATTTAAAAGAGCATCGACTTGATGCACAGAAACAAAACAGAGCAAACCAAACAAAATATTGGGAAACTGCGGAGGCTTGTAAAACATGGTCCTAGCAAGCGTCGTACGGGATCATAGTTCACAGTCTTATCGAGCGTAGTACGGCTTGAGGCCCACGACGTGGGCGACTTCAGGTCGTGGTGGGTGGCGCGATGAGGTTCTTCTTCCTTTGGGTGTCACTTCGAAGTTCAGGTCCCCAAGTCGACGAAGCACCTTGTAGGGTCTGAAGTACCATTTCAACAGCTTCTCGCTGAGACCGCGGCTGCGAATAGGTGTCCACGCCCACCACACTCTGTCTCCGGGTGAAAGTGGACGTCGCGACGACGAAGGTTGTAGCGGCCAGCGTCGACACGTTGCAGGTCTTGGATCCGGACTCGGGCGAGCTGGCGGACGTCTTCTGCTCGTTGCGCAACCACTTAGACGTCATCATTTCCGTCGCCAGCCGGTTCGTGAGGTAGCACGGCATTACTCTGTTCACCTCCAAGGTCGATGATGGTGCCGTACTCACACAGAAAGTTCATTCTGAGTATGATGTCTCTGGCACAGTTTTGTAGAACAACGGATTTCACAGGACATGTCTCTCCTTGAATCTCGACTCGGGCAGTGCACCTTCCGACAGGCGTGGATAAACCACGCCTGTCAGAAGGTAGGGTCACAAATAATAGCTCGTGACAACCAGGAAGCAAGCGTGTTTTATATAGTAGTAATAATATTTTTTAGCGACTTCAATTCCGGCATTTAAAGAGACGTACACACCACCCTGATACGAACAATGCCTAAACAGCTACCACGCGCTGCCTAACCAAAACTTTATATTCTAATCCATGACTACATCGAAGACTCATCCGAGTATTCCAACTGCGTGCCTTGCTGTTTCGGATTGGTTCCGTGGCTTTCGGGCTGCAGGCTTTCGCAAAGCTCTCCGTGGGCGTAAACTAGTTCCGGCGTCCAATGCCACTCAGTCCGTCGATTGATGAGGCCCCATTTCCATTCATGAACGCGTGAGTGGGTAGCACCTTGCATGCGTTTATTCCACAGTTGTAGATGACGGTGCTGGTGTCGGGGATCTGTTTAAGTTAGTTGTTTCCATCGACGAGGAATATTGTGCGCCAGAGAAAATTTCTCAATAATTATGAAACCGTAAAAAAAAAAGAACTAAAAACAACAACAACAAAAAACTGACGTCTTAGCAGCGAGCGACAAGCCAATCTGAATTGAAGTTAAAGATAGGAATGCGCACGCCCCAAATGCGCTTACGCTTTTTTCGCCTTACGCGTCGGATGCATTCTCGTCATTTCACGTCTAAAACGGGAAACAGGCATGCGTCGCATCGTCGAAGGGGAGACCCGATTTCAAAAAAGGAAGACAAGTCGGAGCAACAAATTTGGAATTGCCGAGAGAGAGAGAGAAATAGAGAGAGAGAGAGAGAAAAAAAAGGAGCCGTTGTAGGATGGAGGGAACGTCGTCGTCAAACTCCGAGCTCATCGTTGAGCCGGCGGTGACGCCGGCTCACGTCATACATGACGTCACTCTCCATAACAACGCATCTCCCGGGCAACTTGTGACGTCATCCACGGGGCCGGTTCGATACCGGGCGTTCGGATGGTCCCACAGTCTCTACAGAGGGGTGGTGCGGACCTATGACTCGGTCTCGGGCTCCAAACCGCGGCGTGGATTCCACGGGCGCGCGGAAGCGTAGTGCAGTCACATCGCGCGCGCCAATTGCCCTCGCCATTTTCTGTCCCGCTCTGCTCTCTGACTCTCTAGAAATGAAGTCACACGTCCTGTCGTCCAGCGCAGATTCTGCACAGCGGACGGCGTGCAGCGTTGCGAGTAGACCGCTTCCACGGAGCATGCTGACTGACGAGACGTCATGATTCATCCTGACACTTACAATGGTTTCATCTCTGAGCGCCTGCTTAGTACGAAGGGTTGATCACGAAGGGTTTAGCGCTGACGGATTGCTGAGATGGTAGAAATCGATGTGGCGCCTTTGCGGAGCACGTCAATTCTGATTCTACGTTGGGTAAGTATGAGCAGCCTCGGTGCGTGTCGGTACAGAGTCCGAGTTTCCGTGTTTTTGAAAGCGAAATCTCCACCGTCTCGAAGGAGCACAGCGCCGCGTCGTGACTACATCTCTATACCCGAGGCATGTGAGAATTTAGAACAACCGGTATGCGCAGGTTTATAGCACGGCTCTTGCATGGCTAGCAGACGTACCAGCTTTTACCCACATGTAGGTACACAGGAACACTCACGTCAGGAAGTACACGTGCAAAACATATCACAGACACCCGTTCCCTTTTGCGTCCTTTCCCCCGCCCCCACACGCACACATGAGCGCGCACACACACATGCATACACACGCGCATGCACACGCACGCACACACACTGCCATGCACGCACACTTAATAGACACACACATCCATACACACGCGAGCACAGACACGTACGCATACACACACGCGCACACAGATGAACTCGTGTACAAAAACACGCACAAACGCTATTAGCTTCCCTTCTTTTGTTATATAAAACTAGACTACGCTTGGCGCGACCCTCTTTTAAGACGTGTACCCATAATGCTCTCTAGAATGTTTTCTACATAACATGAGTAATGTTTTTTAAATGCGAGGTTGAAGTAATGAGACACACAGCTTGTCTGCCCCATCTGCGCTTTATACGGAAACGCGACAGAACAGCACACGACAAAACAGCACGCGACAAAACAGCACGGTCAAAATAGCACGCGTCAAAACAGCACAGCGTCAAAACAGCACGACGACAAAACAGAACGGGTCAAAATAGCACGCGGCAAATCAGCACAGCGTCAAAACGGCGCAGCGACAGAAGAGCACGGGCCAAAACAGCAGGGCGTCAAAACAGCACAACGACAAAACAGCACGCATGCAGCAACTTCGAGAGTGCTCTTCACTTCTCTCTGCGCGAATAAATTCGAACCTCATTGACCCTTTAATTTATTGTCGCTAGGCTATAAAGGAATTTCTTGCATATTTCAGTGCTTACCGAACTGCGCAACCCGGAGACCTCCCCTCCACAAAATATAAAATATCGCGTCACGATCCCGCTTGTGCTTTTCACGTCGGACCCACAAACCTTCTTTTGCAGAGAAGTTGCTGTTGGTACGTTTGTCGGAATTTTCCGTGTCGTTGATAGTAAGCAGGAAAAAAAAGGTCAAAGATCAAATATACACATAACAGGCATGATGTTCAACAGCTTCGCTGGCCAAACATGTCGGAAAGGATGAGTTTCAATCAAGTTTCGTATCTTAATTCAAGTGCAGTACGGATGAGTGTATCTTATTTGGCAACCGTTTCGCTTTACAGCCTGATGGACGATTACATTTATAGTGGAAGGTGCAGAGTGAATGAAGACATATTTCTGACAGCTCCTTAAAGTTAGAGATTCATACGCTGTTTACCTGCGATTAATTTAAGTATTGAATCAATCGCAAGCCGTACGATTGATTGATTTATTGTAGACGACATCACCAGCAAACTTGTGCGTCAAAATTATCAGAACTGCTCGAGAAATAGCCAGAATGCGCACCATTGGGTGCGAATACTCCGCTCACAAAAGAACGGATTCGACAAATAGGCCGTCGGCGAGTTGGCTTTCGATGAATTGGCCTAGACCCTCCATTTCTTTACAGTGCCTACTTCCATGCCTACTCCATACGCTATATTTATGGTTCAGCGTTTCCGGCTCACACCGAATAAAACCGGTAAAAGTACGCCGAATTCATTTTTCCAAATTCAGTTTTAACTGAAAAAGGTCAGTGTTGTTTAGGGCGTTGGAGAGGCGGGTAGGTGGGGGGGGGGGGGGGGGGGGGGACTTATTACTGACCGTATGACCACTTCCGTTCGCAGTTTTCAGCTTGCCTCCGAGGTCGTTTCCACTTTCGACAAAAGCTACGGGGGCGCAGGGGCCTTCAGAACGACATCTGGGTTTTTCCTCCGATAGGTATTTGTGTGCCAAATTCCTTGTTTAAAGAAAATAGTTTAATCGTGAAATGAACACTGAAAATTAAGGGCGTCCGTAAATGCCGCACATTTCTTAACACCCCTAGCATCTGTCTACTAGAGGAGGGCATAATTACGAATATTTTATTGTCATTTCTGTGGTCGGCACAAATTTACCACCTCTTGCAGTCGTGAAAACGGGGAAAAATGCACTGAGTACAATGCTTGCCTTTCTGGATGGTGATATTTGCCTCTCCGACCGAAGTGGTAGTGAACCTCGTGCTCGTCCTGTGTACAAATGCGAGCACACGACGATAATTTCTGCTCACGATTGGGCCGCAGTGCGTCTTGCAGAACAGGTCGCGTCGGCAGCCACAGGCAGCAACAAATAAGAAAAATCCCTACTTGGCTTACTCTCTATACATTTTAAATAAACGCTTTTATGTATTGCTTTTTCGGCAGTATACTGGATTTCGTCAATAAACCGAAAAGAATTGAGAAGTTTATAAGTCTACAAATATCCACCGCAATACACCGAAAACTTCTGTATGGAATAAAAACCGAAAAAAGTACGCCGAATCGTAAAGTAATAAAAACCGAAAACGCCAAACCCTAGCTCTATTGTCTATGTCCGGTTTTGACGCTGTGCTGTTTTGACGCCGTGCTGTTTTGGCACGTGCTCTTCTGTCGCTGTGCCGTTTTGACGCTGTGCTTTTTTGTCGCGTGCTATTTTGACGCGTGCTGTCTTGTCGCCGTGCTGTTCTGACGCTGTGCTGTTTTGACCGTGCTGTTTTGTCGTGTGCTGTTTTGTCGTGTGCTGTTCTGTCATGGTGCCGCTTTATACACCACATAGTAATAGATTGTTCACAGATAGGCTTCACCACCAATACATAAATCACAATACATGTCATCATTGTACGCCACAGTTTGCGCTCACTTGTGCTTCTCACAAGCATGCAGCAACAACTATAATCAGCGCTTGCTGGTGTGACGGCGCAGATTGTTAAAACATGGTAGAAAGCGGTGCAATGTATCAAGGGACATCATCGTACACGGGCTTTGTGTGTCACTCATCTCCAATCTATATATAAAACAATCGGAGTCCGTAAGTCAAATATAGTGGAATGTCTCAGTCTTCGTGTGGTTCCATGTTAACGCGAGCATGTCACTTATTTTTTATTTTTATTGCATACTTTCTTTACAGTTTTGGGAATAAGTTTTGAAAAGGCCACCCTCAAACGCAGCTTTAGGGAGGATACCCAGATCGCATCAATGCTTCTAAAATTTTATAATATTCCTAGGAAGGTATGCTATCGTATGACAATTATCGATACAAATGTATCTTAAAAAAAGTCCCCTGATTAGTTGAGGCATTTCCTATAGCACTTGTCTGCTTGAGTCGGAGGACGCACAAAAAGCCCACTTTCGGCCAATATTTTGAATGAGCATATTTTTTTTTAACATATCTCCTTAGAAAGGTTTCTATTTTGTTATTCTTCATCTGAACCGTCGAAATAATCTAACGCAGTGAAATACCTATATAGGAGCAGAATATGATTGATATGTAACTCTTTACCAGCAGCGTGCTCAAAAGGAGTTTGTATTTGCTGAACGAAATTTCGTCCGTCCAAGTGACCACACCACGCAGCTGGCACCATCTTGTGCGTTTATTGATTCTTTTTGTGTGTTTTCTTACAGCGATGAGAAAGACGTTAGAAACGCTCCAATGATCCCCACTTTGGCATCTAGTACACAAGATCTTTGAGTGATGACATTTTCAACGAAACAAAACGGAAGGCCGCAAACAAGCTGGTGAAGTTTAGGCATAATGAGCAGAACTCAAGGACTGATTGTGTGTTCAATTTAAAGGTCATTTTCGTTGTAATGTTTTCAGTTTTATTCGTAAGTTTATAGATGCTTCTTCTCACATGTGCCCTCCTATTGGTTCAAGTTGGTTTAAACGGCAAAGAAAGCCAAAGTATCCTCACTTTAAAGGCCGACGTACAACCTTGGTTTTCTGCAAGGAAGATAATCCTCTTAGCGCTCCCCTCTCCTAAACTGCAAGAGGAGCCAAGTGGGGTCAAGGTAGAAAGTGGAGAGGATACAAGAAAGAAGGAGGCAAGTAGAAGTGGAAAGCGCGAAGTGTACGTCGTCCTTTAAGGTTGCCATAATTAACCAGACGATCACATCTAAAGAAAGCTTGTTCTATATAGTAGGGGACGACAACTTAAGCCTGCGTTTACATGGATGCGAGGGTAGAGCACCGGGTTGAGAGGGAACCAATCACACCCGCCGAGTCCCTCTGCTTCCTCCTCTTTTACCCAATCACAATCCTCATATCTCGATTCAAAGCGCTACGGTCGGATTCATATATTTGTGGCTAGCGAATACAGGCAGCATTACGCGGGTGACGTTCACAACTTTCACCTATGTTTCGATGAACGAAAGTTCATTAGTAACTTTTAGCAAACCGTTACCTTGTTCCGCGTACCACACTATCGGAGCATTTGAAGCGCGCGCTGAAGCTCGCGCCCCGCGGTCACGTTATCACCTGGGCGCGCGCTTAAAGGCATGCTTGAAAAGCTCCGGTAGTACGGTACGCGAAACACGGTAACGGTTTGCTCAAAGTTCCTATTATTAGGAAACAATACCGGAAAGGCAGCTGCGATTATTAGACTTCTTCTAATATAATTTAAAGACTAAGTGGCAGCCCATCAAAAAGAACAGAAAATACAACAACAAGAACTTTATATTCTAATTTGTCTGACGTACAATGAAGCAGCAATAGGCAGACACGGGACAGTTAGCCAGAATCTCGTGACTGGTGGCACTTGTTCGGCGGCCAGCTCATCGAGGGGGCGTGTTTGTAACATCCAAGGCACGATGAAGTCCGTGCCGCAGTTAAGTTGAGCCCTCCAGGGAATACGAATAGCGCGTGCTATTTATACACGAACTCATCTCTGTTACGTCACGGCGCGGTGGTGGCGCGTCGGTCGCACTTCCGGTCTGGGGCTGTGGGCGGAAGGCCCCATGTGAGGCGTGTATTCCTGCGTTGTTTTGAAAGGAACCTGACGAAAACATGCCTTTTCGTCAAACCGCCGCGACTGGGGCTGTGCCAAAAGAGTCGAGAAAGGTTTGAAGATCAGTTTTCATGTTCTCGGTTCGTCCGAGAACATGGATATGTGGTAAACCAGCCGCCGCCGGACCACAATTGCTTGGGCGGGAAGCACTTTGGGTTGAATTCATGGATACTTGTGGTCATCAGATTTATTTGTTTTGTTCCAACATGAACGCCGGAAAACCCTCAAGTTGTACGGCCCACCTGCGGACTACGTTCAGTGCGTCTTGAAGTTCGAACGGCCGTCTGGTCGTTCGAACTGTCGTCTGCTCTTTCAAACGCTTCTGCTTGTCGTCTGCTCTTTTAGACGGCACCGACCCGTAGACCAAATGTTGGCCCGGTACTTGCGTTAAGAAGTAAGCGCAGGCCTCAGAAGACTTAAGTTTGAAGGTTGGTAAGCAGGCTCGACGTAAACAGTAGAGACAATGAGATGTTGATTATTGTTACCAGCGGCCATCACCGACTTGTTATGCCTGATTCACTTCGTCCGATTCTGCTTGCGATTTTCAGTATCGACGTCGACCATCTCAGCTGCGGTTCACGCTTTTGCAGCCCGAGCGACGTCGCGACTGAAAATTGCAAGCGAAATCTCATCATGTGAATCAGGCTTTAGCGTACATTCTGCGGCGTCCACGCGGAATGAATCGCCGCATGTGAGATTATTCACGCGACGTTTTGCGGTGTAACGAGCTTCGTTGATTTCGCTGACGCCGCTCATGTAGTCAGACATTGTCAGGAAGACGTAAAATCAACAATTCGAAAGCGATAAAGGGCAGGGGGACTCACACCGACGCCGATAACATCGCATTTCAATGGTTTGTTTATGGGCGACGGCGAGCTTGTTGCCCACACCCCCATCGCGCATGCGCGGCGCCGGTGGTGTCCGCTAGGGGCGCTCCGGGCGCTCCGGTTTATTTGTAAACATGAGTTGGTGTATATACTTCGTTTCAACTTAAGTCCAGACGCAGCCGATGCTACGAGTGCGAGCATGTGGTCCTTAGCAGTGCTTGAAGTGTGCGAGCGCGCGTGCTTGGCAGGGACGCTGAGAGCCCGGAGCTCGCGCTTGTAGCATCGGCTGCGTCTGGACTTAGCTGAAAGAATGTATAGTGCAAAGGTATCATGTGCTAGTGTAATGTCCAAACTCGAGAAGAGGAACTTTGAGCGGGGCTTACGGGGACAACTCTGGTCTGGTGGTCACGCTTCTTGCTTCGTGATTGGTTCCTCGGCGTTCTTGTCATCTAATGCCGCCCTCTGATTGGTTCTGAACGCTTAACAAGACTCTTGGGGCTCGCCATGCCCTTGAAGTTGTCTTTGACTAGAGTTGACCAGTCTGTTCCATGCATTTGTGTCACTCTAAGTTTCTAAAAACAGAACATTGCAGGCTGTTTCTCGTGGAAGGTGTCAGATACAGACTAATCTATATAAATCTGAGTGCAGTTTCTTGACCCCAACTTCCTTTTTTTTTGACGCATACACCGATGACCCAGAAAGCATTGATTTTTTTTTCACTGGATGCTCCAGAAATAAGCATAACAGCACGTTATTATGGAACAGCCGAGATCGACGGACATACAAACATTTTTATAAAAAGCGCAAAAACGTTTTTTTTTTCTTGTTTTTTTTTTACAGATGAAACAAGTTTTATGTTACGGACGTACCTATAACAGGCGATCTTGAGGAGTACACGTGTTTTGGTGTCACCAGAGTCGACACATCTGTCCACGCCTTTGTATTTTGCTCGCTTTTTCAGCCGTTTGTAAGCTTTTCTTTCGCAAATCCCTGCGAGTTTCAGGTTTAGAGGTGTGACTCAGCTCGAGATCGCGTTTCCATTGCTCTTTTGCAGAGGTCTTCATATTGCATCTAAGGGTGAACGTGATATAGGGTGCATTCATTCACTGCGATCGCATGACCTATCGGCCGCTGTATCACACGACGTACGGCCTTCCACGAGACGTATGCTGCCAGTGAATATGCTATAGTTACTCCATTTGAATCACTGGATCCCGTTCTGGTCAGGCATGTTTTGCACATCACATTTGTTTTCAGACAAGAATTAGGGATGTTTGCTCTTGTAAACTAGGATGATTACTTGTGGGTTCAGTGCGAACGCACATTCAATTCTACGGTTATATATTCGGGGACACGACAGCGGTTCTTCCTCATTTACTTAACAACCTTCACACAGTGACTCAAATCAGGACCACGATGTATCTCAATGCATGTGATCTCGACGACTTATCTTTGCACATGATCTATTCACTAATGATCAAGCGAAAGATATTCACCAAGCACTGGGTTCCTTACACTGATTGGTGACTCTATACCCAAAATCGACCTACGGAGGGCGTATATACCGTATTTACTCGAGTAATAGCCGCACTGTTTATGAAGCAAATCGGAGGGTTCTCTTTTCCGCGGAGCACGCGAATTGCCAATCACCGCAATCGACAGCATGATTCCAGCGGTTTACAGGACAGAGATAACGTCTTCGCGCGAAGATACCATCTGTGAAGATTGCATTTGTTTGGAGAATCGTGTTCTCGATCTGGTTATTCGCTATGTCATTTATGCGCAACGCGATGATTGGCAAGGCGGTAAGTTGGGCGAGTTGGTTGAACGTCTTCAAACGTGGAAACAGCGCAAAAAATTGACAAAGGACAAGTGAAAGAAGTGCACGGACAAAGCGCTGACTATCAACTGAAGTTTAATTTTCAGGCGAACCAGAAAGTAAACACATCTGTGTTTACATTCTTTCACTTGTCCTTTGTCAATTTTTTGCGCTGTTTCCACGTTTGGCGATGATTGGGTATATTTGTGTTTTGCGGGAAAGCAGACGCAAGGGCCTTGTTCATAAGTAGTGCGGCTATTGCTCGAGTAAATACGGTATCATGATTATTTGAGATAATCTCAAGTGGAAATAAAGTCCCAAACATCCGCAGCTAAAGAAGAAACTACAAAAAGGTCTGCGAACTCTCTTCACGGGGAATCATCTAAAATAAACCGAGGTACGCGTTCGCGACCAAAAATATCATCGCACAGCAGAGCTGCAACGATTACGTGACGACATTATCAGGTGATACCTCAATTCCAAGGAGTGGCGCGCACGCACACCTGCCCGGTCAAACTGTTCGTGTGACGCCGGCAGAGATCAAAGGCTTGGTATCTTGGACTCTTTATTCTAGTCAAGCCGCCACTCCAGCATTATTCGGATCTTTACGTCTTAATGGCGGCATGCTTCTGTACAAAGGCATGCATGCTCCTACGGAACACTTAAGAATTCGAGGACAAAAATCATGATAGCAGCAACTGCCGGAAAATATGACCTTTGCCTCACTTAGTCGTGCGTTAAGACAACTAATCTTAAAACTTCACAGCTGCAAGCTCACACCTTAGGAAGGTGGTTTAAACTTATAGGAATCAAGCCTAAACGTGGAGGGAGCATTTTTCAAAAGCTTGGTGCTCGCACAGCTAGGCTTTCGCAGTTATCGTTCTGGGAATAAAAGCATTTTGGAAATAGTGTAAGCAGGTAAGCAGATGTCTGGGAGGATAATCGAAAAAGCAATTCTCTGGAATGCCCCAGAACGCCAGTCGGTGTTTTACCGAGGGACTTCGCTCTTGAGGCGTGGGATGCAATCACATAATGCAAAGCGGATGTTTCATTGACACAGCAAGATCGTGGATCCGACAACGATGCTTTAATGAAACCAAGTTCTTTAGTGAGACATCGAATAAATTTGCAGGTCCTCCAGGTAATTACTCCTTAGACAATCTAAAATGATCCATTAGTAGAAGTTGGTCGATCGTAGTCGTATTGTGGTTGTTGAAACTCCCATCGACGCTCTTAACCTTGTCCTTTTAAAGCAGGGGGCTCCAAACTTTTTGCCTAAGCGGCGAGATCAGGAGATCTGTCGCTGTCTCGGTGGCCGGTAAATAAATAAGTAATCATAAATGGGGAAAAACGAAATTAATTATCCTAGATAAGCATATAAATACAAAACTAAAACTTAGAGTAAAAAAAAAAGTGGATGAATACATATACTTAATTTTAAAATTCAATGTTTAGATAATTATGACCCAAAATAATTGGGACCCAGAAAACCCACCACGCACAGATCAAAGTCAGAAGACTAGTGAGAACGATGGAACTGATGCTTACAATATTTAATAGATACGACAAATGACTCTAGGCACAATATACATGGGAACGCAAAGGAATTTGAACATACGTCATTACACAGATATGAAACAGGGGACTAAAAATGGGGATGACCATGTCCAATGAAAAATATGGCGAGAAGACACGTTTTACAATAGGCAGTTTAGTTGTTGTTTTCTGGTATATTTGTTTACGTTACGGCACCGTTTCTTTACACGCGCTTTTGCGCCGGTAGCCATAGGCTTGTTGGAAGCGGGCCGCGGGCCGGGCTTCATTGAAAGGACCGCGGCCAGTCACAGGCCGGTCGGAAGATCTCCGCGGGCCGGATTTGGCCCGCGGGCCGGGGTTTAAAGACCCCTGCTTTAAAACGCTAAGTTGATCTACCTGCTCCAAAAGTTAGAAAAAAAAAACTTATTAGCATGCATCCTGTCTTTTGTCCAAATCGAAATTAAAGATTCCTATCCTTCCTCTTTCATGCGAGAGGCGGAGCGGCAAAGGAATAGAAGGCGGCAGTTGGACGGCACTCAACCGGCTCAGGTCAATCGTGAGGGCGGCCTTGACCCACTCCGCTCTAACCTTGCTCGGACGAGAGATGTCGTTCATCATTGGTTCAGAGCACGTGTCAAACGTGCGAGGAAAGATAGAGCGGCAACTCTTCCATTAGCCCTTTCCTTATCAGTTCCTGCCACTCCTCTCCCTGTAGGCTCTACGATGGCTCCTTGATAGCGCTTTTCGCACAGACAATAGAAATGCGCGTGCGGGTGATCTGTGGTGTTGAGAGTTATGCAGCACACCTTAGTCCGACCGCAGTCGGCGCTACCATCCATGGAGCCAATGAAACAGCACCAGAAATGCATCGTCACGGCACTGGTCATCTTCGTGCGTTTGCTATCACCATGGTGCCCGTCGTCAACGGAAGCACGAGACAACGGATCGCTCGTGCAATGTGTGAGGACAACAAAGGCGCGACTGGAGCACTGGTGGTGCGTGATGCAGGACAATAAGTGATATTCCTCGTTTTTTCTTCTTATCTTCTTCTTTATTCTTGGTTGGGGCACAGAAGTTCCATTTTCGAGCTTGCCCAGTTTCAAAAGGAAAAGCCTCACAAGCATCATCATCATCATCATGAGTCGGATTCATTGTCCAGTAACAGTAGTATGCAAGTACTTTCCAAGTAACTGCTGCCTACAACTTCCTTCGGTCGTTTACAGCAGTTCTCTCATTCCTGTCCTACCGTTACGTTCTATACATAGGGAGCGTGCGACACCTAAAGGGGAGGGCCGATCCAACTGATATGCACGCCAAATGACTCTGCTGGGAACCGCACCGCGGCGCCACTGTCTTGTCGCACGCTTACCATTACCACTCAGCAGCGAATGAGACTGCGGTGTTACTCATTATGAAGGCCGAAGAAGGAATTAGGCAGCACATGAACATAATAAGCCCTGCCGTTTTTACTACTTCAGTGCGGGGCTGATTATCTTCATGCGTCTTCTGGTTCCTTCTTCGGCCTTCATAATGGCACGCCGCAGTCTCCTTGGCTGTGGAGTAATAATGGGAAGCGGGTAACAACACAGTGACGCCGCGGTGCGACTCCTAGCAGAGTCATTTGGCGTGAACATCAGTTGGATCGGCGCGCCCCCTTTAGGTGTCGCACGCTCCTGTACACCTTTTTCTACATGGGCGCCGCCATCAGTCAATTCTGGAACTTCCGGTATGCGTGAAAACATCGCTTTCTTCTCGCCTTCGACAGTAGAACGTGTTAACATTTTATTTGCAACCGTCAGTCATTCTTGTTATGACCCTTCTCTAGTTCTTTACTTGTTCGAGGTTGTAATCTCTTGCTTTTTGTTCGGAACGCATACCGGATATGGGGACAACGTGGCTGGGTGCGAGGCTAAACGAAAAAGGTGTATAGATCACGCACTGATCAGCAGTCGCTATTGTAGACGGTGTAAAAGTTTCTCGGCGCAATATCTCGAACTTGTTCGCGTGTTTAAGCAGCCTGGCAGATTCAAGGGATCCCGAGTGCGTGTACTACTGGTTGTATCGTAGCATTTTCTTAACAAACACAGTAATCTATACAGAGAACAAAACAAAATGCGTATAGGCTATTGCGAGGTCAAACCAAGATGCCGACTTGGCCGCATTATACTCTGTTTCTTAGCTCGTCATCCGAGCGCAGGTATTTTAATTATAATTAGGGTCGCGCTGCGTACCCTAATGACCGAAACACATGAAGCAAAGTTTCGAGTGGCGCGTCGGGTTTTGTGTCCGCTTCGCCGCAGCGAGACTCACGTACGGCGGGAAAGCCAGACGTGTCCCCGGTCCCGTGGCACGTGGAGGGAATAAACCATTCAGAAAATATGTGGTTGCGCCCCCCCCCTTCCTCTTTCCCTCTCCCTATCGCCTGCTCGACGCATTACGCCACTGCGTTGTACGGTGCGTGGTTAAAAAAGGTACTCACGAATAAAAAAGGAACCTCATGTTCGCGTAAAAGTTTTGGGACTTTTGGACGCAAAGTAAGGAGGCAGGGCGATAACACCACATACGTGTCGACCCTGTTTTATGTTTCTTTTATTTTTTGTATGTGCTGAACTCACAATGATAAGAAAGAACGGACCACGCCACTTCCAGAATTTTATACAGCGTCGGAGTAAATCCAAGCGTACAATGAGAAAAAAACAAAAAACTACAGTGCGTCTACTTTTTCCATAAAGCAATTGGGAGAGCCAGTCGCTGGAACCTACGTTGGGAGCTTGGCCAATGACAAGGCTGAAAATATGTTTAGACCTTAAAAAAACAGGTCTACACTGAACATGATGTTCCACGTGCTTACCGCCATGCTCAGTGTTACAGCGCAGGCTGTTAACGAGAAACATTATTTGGCTAGGTGTTCGGCATTTAGTGAAGCCCAAAAGTGAAGCCTGGATAAAAGCGTGGCAGCGAGGCTCCGCACTGATTGGTTGACGGGTGGGAGAGGAGGAATGAGGTGCTCGATGCTGCTTGGCTAACGGGGAGGTCACGTGACCAGAGGGATAGGCGAGGAGGAGTGCGGTAGGGAGGAGGAGCTCGACCACATGGTGCGCACTGGGGGAGAGGAGCTCGAGAGTTTGGAAGACTCTGGAAGATCGCCAGTATCATCGGCCCGATTAGCGGTAGTATACCTTCATTCTAGGAACAGCTATCAAGTGTACACATGGTACGCGTTAACTATCTGACAAAGAGCGTCGTGAGCGAAGGGGGCTTGAAACTCAGAGTACCGCTAAACGTTTGTGATGCTGAAATGTTTCCCGTGTGCAACACAATCGCCTGACTATTCGCCATAATTGTTTTAAAAAAATAATGTGTTTATGGACTGGCTTTGTTCAACGCTCGAATATGTCGAAGAAGCGTTACACGCAGACAAAAGCGACACAAAGGAAGCAAGGTCCATAGCAGACAATGCATAAGCATCCAAATGTATTTTTTTTGTTTTTTGATAAATTGTTTTTCATATGTTACTCCTCAACATGTGTATGTAACGGAATCAAAAAAGATTTCGCACAAAAAGAATATTTAAACAGAAAAAAAAATTTCGAGGAGACCTAAGCACTTTTTACGAGTTGCGAATGCGAAAGCATGAATGTCGTTCTCCGCGCTGCAGCCGCTTCTGACCCTCTCGGCGCCGCGGCGTTTCTGTATGTTTCTGTTCCTCTCGGCGGGGTCCGCAGCGCCATGGAGTGTGGGGTTGCGTTCCTTGCAACTATGCCGCGCGCCAGCCAATGGGACGTTAGCCATCGATTCGCTGCTACAGACTAAAGGCTTCGCTCCATGGGACAGGGGAATTTAGGTGCCGTTTGACGCTGGCTTCAAAAGCTGATTACGCCGGTTCGTACCATGGGACAGTTGATGCTTTCGCATTCAAAATGTTGAGTGTGCCAGAACGGCATATTCGATTTTTGAAGTTTTCGTTTATGTCATGTTTGGTGACACCTACTACACAAACTACAAATATCAGAAATCTAAAATATTTTGCACGTTATAATAGATCATAGGAACCTATTGATTTAAATATGTACAGCATTGTGGAGGTTATATATTTTGCGTCAAAAATGCGCAAACATGGCTCCTTTGACGTTTTGTCACTAGATTTCTGAGCCGTTATCTAAAGAAATTGAATAGCTACAATATTAAAATTTATGTCATATATTCTTATTAAAACGTTCTTTCGAATGATATATAAATCATTGCTTTATCTCAAAATAAGATTATTTTATGGCGCTCCAAACTTGTTCTAAATTACAAAGTTAAGAATTTCAAGGGGCAATTAAAAAAAAACATCTTCGATTTTCTTGAAATTTATAGTGATAGTTCTCCACCATACTCTTGTGTTTATTCATAAAAAACATGTTGCATCATTTTGTTTCCTTCAAAGTTACAGCGCTGCAAAGTGTACCTTCCACGCCGGCATTTTTGCCCAATGCCACAGACGAGATTATCTTTTGATTCCGTGTATTTTATGACTAGATATATTTTTGTGCTGTATTCGGGTATTGGGCTCAAGTTCAAGTATTCTACTAATTAAAACAATACCTGCGTTGCTCGTCCTTTGTATTTATTTAACCAATAAGCCTGTTTTGCCCTTTAAAATTACAAGTTCTAGGAGCTTTAACTGAATTTTTTTCCACTTGTAATCGCTACTACTACCATTTTTTTACAGAAAGTAGTAGAAAAGTAAGAACAGTGGTGCAAATTATATGCAAATATTTATATCTATATTCGTGATGAAGTGGGAATGTTTGAGCCACCAAGCTTGTTAAACTGCTATTCATGACGGTTGTAGGTCCGGCTGACCAAGGTAAACCTATGACTTCACTGGCAGACTTTCACTAAGACGTCCGTTAAGATATAAAAAAAACATTTGTGATTATTTATTTGAGTAAAATGAAAAATATGAAATTGAAAAAAGTAAAAAATAAGAATAATGAATAAAGATATCGAGCGCACTAGTTGCCCGCGTTGGCAGGAGGGTGTCTTGAGAAGTCCGTTTTTTGCCCTCTTCAAACCAGACTAACGAATTCCTCGAAGCACTCACATGTGCTGCAATAATTCCAACGAGTGCGAGAAAATCGGTCAACTCCGAATGTGGCAAATAGGGAATGCACGAACTGATTGACGCTGTCTCACGGCCGCAGCGTTCCGGGAGGAGAATTCGAAAGCCCTTGTGGAGTAAGTCCAACTCCGGCTCTCTGATTGTCTTAGTTTAGGTACGTGGCAGCGAGCTCTTCTTGAAACAGCAGACAAAACTAGGCCTGAATTTATCCCGGCAAAACAGTCGATAATCACGTTGTCGGTGTATTTGAAGGATGGCGTTCTACCGATGCGGAAGCTGTTTTCTCGCCTTGCATCGTTCGACGTGACAGATCGGAAAGCAAAGCAAAGCCGCTAAGCCTAAAGACCCACACGACCACCCATGAAACCAATTTTAGAGTCACGAGGTTTGAAGGGCATCCGTTGTAACCCTGTCTCCACGTGCACGCAGTTTGCAGAGGGACATGCTATCGCTTTGACTCGCTGGCGGCACCGGTGCTAAGCAACACTTTTGTCAATATACTCATCGTCCCCAGGAGCCAACGCCGGCGTCAAAAGCGAAATGCCGCGAGCCCTAAAAGCGACGCGCGCAATACTAGCAGCAACGACCTAATCAGCGCTAAATCAGAAAGGCGGCGGCTCAGACAGAAAGCAAACCCCACAAGCCTAGGCGGTGGCCCCTCTCGTGAACCTAAAGAGGGGCTTTACGGGAACCAGAGACGGTATGGACCGCAGAGCACACGCAATTATCGCCTGTTTTCTCCTGGTGCACTTTTCTTTTTCGGAGGAACTGATTGCCACATGCTTAGACTTACTCTGTACGTTGCTTCATAGAAAAGCTAATAACGCATTATCTTTCCTTCTTTCTCTCTCCTGTCATGCTTTCTGGGAGGTCGCGGAGTCTTGTGATCGTGAGACAAGACAACACGCGCGTGCGGTCATAAACAAACGAAGTGGTTGCCAGTCCCGTGTAGTTGCGTCTTGACAGAACGTCTTCAGCCATGGCAGCGACTTACAGCGTCCGTAGTGTATTTGTGTGCTATCTTAGTAAACACAAAAAGAAGATAGCAAAGCAGAGAAATTTTCGCAGTGTGCAAGATCTGGATGTCAATTCTCTGAAGAGGATCAGGCAAAATCCTCCAGTTCGTGCATTCTCTGTTTGTAGCCACATTCGGAGTTGACCGATTTTCTCGCACTCGTTAGAATTATTGCAGCACAGGTGAGTGCTTCGCGGAATTCGTCAGTCTGGTTTGAAGAGGGACAAAAGACGGACTTCTCAAGACGCCCTCCTGCCAACGCGGGCAACTAGTGCGCTCGATATCTTTACTCGTTTTTTTTTTTTTATATTTTATGTTTATTTTTTTAATATTTTAGAATAAATAATTACAAATATTTTTAGTCTTAACGGACGTCTTACTGAAAGTCTGCCAGTGAAGTCGCAGGTTTACCTTGGTCAGCCGGACGTACAACCGTCATGAATAGCAGTGTAACAAGCTTGGTGGCTCAAACATTCCCACTTCATCGCGAATATAGTGTATAAATATTCGCATATATAATTTGCACCGCTGTTCCTACTTTTTTACCACTTTCTGTAAAAAAAAAATGATGTAGTAGCAATTTCGAGTTTTCGTCCCGATTTTGTAGAAAAGGTTGTAATCTTAAAGGGTCAAACATATTGGTTAAATAAATAAACAAACGAGACGTTTGCAATCCTCTGTAATGCCGAATTAGAGAGCAGCTCTTGAGGAGGAGGGGGTCACGTGTGACGTCACGCGACGTCAGACGTGACGTTACGTGTGACGTCAGACATGAAGTCTCGTGGGACGTCACAAGGGTAAAATTTTCCCGCTAAATTTGGCGGGAAAGTTTCCTGCTAAATATTTTCGCTAAATTTAGCAGGTGCAGTTTTCCCCTGCTAAATTTAGCAGGGGAAAAATTTATGGAATTTAGCGGTGAAAAGATTCCCGCCAAATTAAGCGGGAAAAGTTTGCCCTCGTGACGTCACGTGTGACGTCACTATGGGAAACGTCCCATAATGCAACACGCAGTTACGCCGACGGCGCTCAAGCCGGAAACGGGCGCCTAAGATCTGCGCTCTAAAAGGAAAGCAACGCATGTTTTGTTTTTGTTAGTAGAATGCTGGAACTTGAGCCCAATACCTGAATACAGTACAAATATATATATATATAATATAGTTTTATACAAATACACGGAATCAAAATATCATCTTGTCTGTGGCCTTGGGCAAACATGCTGGTGTGGAAGGTGTACTTTGCAGCGCAATAACTTTGAAGAAAACGAAATGATGGCAACATGTTTTTTTATGAATAAACAGAAGAGTATAGTTAAGGACTATCACAATAAATGTAAAAAAAATCGAGGATGTTTCTTTTTAATTGTTCCTTCAAGATATTTTAACTTTAACTTTGTATTCTTTAGAACAAGTTTGGAGCGCCATAAAAATTTTGAATTTCTGCAATTAATGCGATGATTTATATATTATTCGAAAGAACATTGAATAAGAATATATAACAAAAATTTTAATATTGTATCTATTCAATTTCTCTACGTAACGGCTCATGAAATCAAGTGACAAAACACATTTTGACGCGAAATATTCAACTTCGCAACGATGTACATATTTAAAAAGTATAGTTACCATGATCTATTAAAAGTAAAAAAATATTTGCGATTTTTGATATTTGTAGTTTGCGTATTTGATGTCACCAAATATGACATGAACGAAAACTTCAAAAATTAAATATGCTGTTCCGACGCACTCAACCTTGTTTTGTTTTCTCTTCAAATACTTTGCTTTTTGCAAAATCTTTTTTATTGCGTTCCCTACACACGTTGAGGAGTAACATAAAGAAAAATCCGGACTCGCGTGCGTGATCTTACCTGAACAGAGTCCATAATCATTAATACATAACCGTAACTAGGAACAGTAAATCGAAACCAGAGACCCACCAAGCGCGCCTCAGTGCCAATCGAAACCTGGACCTCGCCATCTGCAGTCCGACATCTCTGCTCGGCGCCATAGGAGGTTTATTTTTTTATATATTTATTCACGCCACAAGGAGGATATGAGCAGAAAGAGCGCAATCAACTGAACTCGGTATGACATGCCGCCGACGGTCAGTCTGCGGTAGCACGCGATTGTCCGCAGCAAATGATACGTAGTTAGGTAGTTCAGCATTCTTGCTTCGTCATGCTTAGTCCGCAGGCGAACATCGGTGGCGAGTTAAACTGTCAAGCAGTATAAGTCCACCGACGACCGCCGTAAAGCGGGTCATACTTAGTCCAGCAGCAAGGGCGGGATATCCTGAATTATCCAAGTACCGCCATCGTTTGATCGTGCAGCGGGTGCCGTTATTGGATGCTGGCGACGCGTCGCCATTTTTGGCCTATCCCAAATCCAGACGCGCACTCTCCTATTAGTCTGCTGTGGCGGTGAGTCTGCTTGGCGGAACGTCATACCTAGTCCAGTATGCTTAGTCCGCAGGCGACCCGTCGACGGTGAGTCATAGTGCAATATAGTTATACTCTGTTTCACTTTAAGTCGACCGCAGGGCCACAGTCGACCGTCAGGGCATCGCAGCTGGCTCCAGAGCAGAGAAGCATAGCTCCCCACGCGCGTGGACTAACGACATCGCGGGGGAATCATAATGTGGGATAGCGCAGCGGGCGTATGGCTTCGTAACTTCAGATAGCAGTCAATTGATAGCGTAGAGGGTACGATAAACCTCCGCCCCTCGTGATTACTTCGATCATCCCCAAAGTGTTCCTCGCAATCCAAGAGCACTAAAACTTCAAGGGCCTACACGTATACTCTAGTCTCGCTGAATACTGTGTCAGAGTACCGCATTCCCATCTTTAAAGCTTCGCCGACAACACACTCACTTTAGCCGTGTATGTTTTGATTTCCTGCGGCATCACTGGCCGGCAGAAGTCACGTGAGTCGTGTGCCGTCACTATCATTATCACTTCTATTCTAATCGCCGCCATGAGTCACCATATTGTGGTTAGTCAGCTTCTGCAACAACGCTCCGGGTCGCTTCTGAGCCACTTAGCGCCATGGTGCACGTATTTTCATGGAACCGCACCTTAACGTTCCGTATTTCGCGACTCCCTAATGCCTGCTTGCTGTGCCTTCGGTGCCGAAGCAGGTCAAAGAAATTCAAAAGACTCTTCGCCACCGTCACATAGACTCTAAGAAATGCCTGTGCGTCTACTTACCGGAAAACACCTGAAGAGCTAATCTCTGCGATCTACGAAATCAGCTCAGCGAATGATGAGGCGGAACATCTGTTTAGACTTCAAAATTAAATCTGCGTTGTGGCATTACGCAATGCAAGCAAAACGCTTTGCATTGTGCGTAATGCCACAGCACAGGCTTAATTTTCAGGCCTAAATGAATGTTCCGCCTCATCATTCGCTGAGCTGATTTCGTAGATCGCAGAGATTGCCTCTTTGAGTGTTTCGCAGGTAAGTAGACGTTCAGGCATTTCTTAGAGTGTACTTTCGGCCGCCTCGAAGCGGCGGGGCACGCACAGCGATTGCCATTTGTGGAGTTCAGATTGCTGGTAAGACTTTAATAAACACAAAGAGGTAACAAACTATCACTTGCACGGTCGTTGCCTAATCTGTTCTTGCTTTATTGCACGAGAAAACGCCGGCGGCGTGCAGTGTAAAAAGGTAAACAATCATTGGCTGCAGAATGAACAGGCCTAACCTTGCGTCTGCCTCCGGATTTTCTGTCGTTCTTTTTTCGGTCTTCCTCGCACGATCACAGATGTCAGCGCTTACGATTTGCCACGCTCCAGTCCCGGCTTTGCATCCCTTATCTACGCGAGGTAGAAGCGTTCGAGCCGTCCCAATCCCGCGTAAACAACCAACGCATCCGAAGAGAACAACTCGACGGCCCGACCGGTCCCGCGACTGCGGCAACCTCGCCGACCTCGCCGCGCATGCGCACCGCTGAGTTAAAGGAAATGACGTAGGGCGCTTTGTCTACTTCCGCCAAGATCTGTGGGATCCCACGGAGCGGTTGTGGCACTATTTGGGGCGCTCCACAGGGCGTGGCGCTGCCAGAGATCTACGAGCGGAAGATGACCAACTCGAGCCAGATCTGCGAGCGGAATATTCGCGCTCCAAATGGAGCGCTTTTGGAGCGCTCGACATCTGCGAGCGGGATTCGCCATTAGAGGTGAATTCCAGAGTATTTTTACCCCGTCAGTCTGAATGTCACGTTCGCTTTCCCTGACGAGGTAACTAAAACGCGAGAAAGGCGAAAAACCTCCGACCAGTCGTTACGTCATAAAATTATCGTTCGGCCGCCAAGCGCGTGTTGCCCGTGTGGGCAGCGCGTGCAATTGCGAAGCTTGCCAGGTATATTCCCCGCACTGACATCAGTCGTCACGTCTTTTTGCTGACCTCTTTTTGAAAACAGCAAAAGTGCGCGTGCATAGCTTTGATAGGCGCCGAAGATGAGCGAAAGCGGATATTCCGAAAACTCTGGATGTGGCGTCATGCTCCGGGAAGGAGGGGATTCAGCGCTACTTTCCAAATAATTTACTGCTGCCTCCGTGCACCAAATAAAAAAAAATTTCCATATTCGTGATTCTGGATGCCAAATGAAGAGGAGTTAAGTGTTTTTCTTCAAACATAGAACCACTTCAGTTTCCCTTTAGTGGGAAGCTCAAGAGGTCCTTGGATTCGAACAAACAGTAAAAGTTGCAATATAGACACCTTAAAAATTATGTGTGTTAAGTTTTATATCGATCTTATTAGTAGGATGGTCGTAATCGCCAATTAAAATTTCGACGTAGACCCGCCCGTTTCGGCGCATCGACTCTATAGGAAAGCGCGACAGCGGAGAGAAAAACAGGTAAGAGTGACGTCATCAGCGGGGTAAGATGACCCTTGCTCGCCACTAAGCTGGCTCGGGGATGCCGTCAATGACGTCACGACGCTCTGGACAAATAACAGGTGGCAGAGAGGATCGCCGCATGCCCGGCGGCAATCGCAGCACGTATTTTTCTACATAAATGCGGTTTACGTTCACTTCTGCCCAAGATAAGTGCGATAACTGAATTCAAGGGACAGAAACCTAGAGAAGTCCACTCCTAACTCAGATTTCTTGAAAAGTAATGCAGCGTCCCTTTAATTAAGCAAACACTCTTGTGTGAATGGGCACTAAGCGGTTGTCATTCGAGTTTTCTTTTTTTCTTGCCACGTTGCTGTTTTCTTTTTTGTGGTACGAAAATTTGAATGAAGCATTCACAGCACGGTCTTAGATAGGTATGCCACTTGTTGCCCCGAGTGAATGAGATGCATTTTGCTGCTCAGGTAGAATGAATGATGACACAAACATCTTTGGTGTTTGTGGTTTAGTCACTGATTTCGTATCAAGCAATTCTTGTAATTCACCGTCTATCCCATTTGTCTACATTAACCATTTACAGAGATAGCGTCGACGGCCAACTGCCTTGAAAATCGTCAGGGAAATCATTGCTGAACTTCGCTAATGTTCTAGTCATGACACCACTGTTGTAATTAAAATTTTCTTACCAGCTTCATCTGGTCAGCAAAGCAATTGCCAATCTATCACAAGGGCTTGAGACTGTTTCCAATCTGTCCGGTTCCTGTCCAGTCCTGCGTATCTTGTATGCAGTTGTATATAAGTCGATGAAATGCTACTGTGTTTATACGACAGTCTTTTAAATGCTCAAAAAACGTAAACAAAAAATGCCAGCGGCTTAATGTGATGACAGAAATAAGCGGCTAAGCTCTAATGCCCGAGTCCCACTAGAGCGACAAACAGAAACAAATGACAGCGACAAGCCTCAAACCAGAGTCTTTCGCGATTTGACTGACTTTGTAGAATACAGAGCGTTCGGCGCTCGTGCTTACTTCACGAGCACCGAACGACTAAACGCCTGTCAAAGGTACCATCGCGAGCATGCTGCATGTGTTTGAGGCGGCTTGTCGCTGTCGTTTGTTTCTGTTTGTCGCTCTAGTGGGACTCGGGTATAAGCGACAAAGTTCGCCACTGCAATGGGAACACGGCACAGACCACTCTCGTCGAGTCAATCATTGGTCTTTCTGGGTATTTAGACAGTGATAGTTGGCTCATCTCGAAATTAGACATTTGACCAGGGTCTTTAACGTGAACCACGGAGTAATGATTACACGAGTGCCACTAGACAGCATTATAAATGATGTCGCAAATGCTTTAAAGTGGCTATCCACCGCGCCACACTTACCTGAAAGACCTTTCGACAACGCCAACGCGCGGCATGCGTACATTTATTGTACAGTGTACTGTGCAAGGCTCCAAAATGGCGACAAGGATGTGGATGAATTTGAGCGATACGGCGCGGAGCTTCAGAGTTTCGGTACTCTGGAAGCCTATTCAGTGACTCTAACGTAACCATCAAGGAAGCAGAGCCCATGGTAAACTTCTCATTAAAACTTGCTCGTGACACACTCCACTGCTCAATAAATTAAAACGTGTTTTTGTCATTCTGATGAACCCGGAGAAGACAAGAGTGCGTCATGTGTGCAGTGCATCAGAATCAACCCAAATCTCCCCGCAACCAAGCAGAGAAAATCATAACGCACGCATAATAAGCGCACGACACATTCTGTGCACTCCGTGTTTGTGAGTATATGATCAAGGCAAGTTAAACGTTTCTAGATCCCCTGTGGTGTGTCCACAGCGGAGATCTAGAGACAACCAAATAACTCTGACCTAGGCCGCCCTATTCATTCAGCTACTCAACAACGAAACAATGTGAGTCAGGGTAAATGCCTCCGGCTATTGATCCGTGTCATCGCTCAAATGTGAGCGTAAAGGCAATCGAGGTTTTTGCTTTCTTCCTCGTCGCAGGTGGAAGACCGCGGGTACAAAACACGGCTATAAAGGTCGCATTCCTCTTGTCATACTTTCGCTGCAAAGTTGGGCCGCGACACCCGCTATATTGGGTCAATCTTCCGGCTGCTCTCGCCGGCGTCATTTCGGGTCAGTGGTCCGCAAATTACTCTAAAAAACAGCCTTTCCGCACACGAACTACATCCACACAGTGTAAAGCACCAGAACCCACTCTGGCCCCGCCTTGGCACATTGATCCCTTCGCGTGTGTCAATGGGTGTCTCCACCCTGGAAGCGGTGCTCACATCGAGGCACCCTAAGCAAAGTCAAACCAAACCGCCACCACGCGGAAAAGTTCGTAAACTGTCACTCATGTTGATACTCGACCGTTTCTTGCACTGTTTATGTGACGTAACAACTTTGCCTTTAAAAAAATATTCAAATGCATTGCGGCATTTTTTTTTTGAAAATGATAAGACAGGGCATGCACGTCACTCTACGAGTGCAGAAATATTTGAACCCGGGAAAGGGCACGATATATCAATAGTTGCTATGTTTTGTTACATGTTGTGACGAGCAAGGTTAGGCAGTATCGCGATACAAATGTATCGCGATAGTATTTAGGAATACTTTTAGTATTTCTATTTCTATAGCGATACAATTCTTCAACTAGTAACTGTATTTCAGTATCGGAATACATTTTTGGTGTATTCTTTGTATCGCGATACTTTCCCGGGCCAATATGTCTCGCTACAATATTCGAGAATTCAGCGACCCCCAAGCGAAAGCACAAAAGTCTGTTTTTTTTCTTTCTTTTTTGGTGCTTTAGAAGAGTAGAAGGTACAGTAGATGGGACCTTGAGGTTTTGTTATCAAGCAGACTAAGGTTTGTTTCGAACAGTATGAACCCGATATTAGTGACTCTCTTCCCTATTTTCCAAAACACATGTCTTCCGGAGGGCTTCAGTTGGGCAACTATTTTTGTAGAATCAAAACGTTAAAGGTGCTGTGGGTACGAGCTTTACAATGTACATTGCTCTCCCAGCCCCATTTACTAGGGCGAGCAAAAAGTTTTCTTCTTCAGATCATCACATAAAAGAACATCATTTCGTTCCAAGGCGATATCCTGAAGTGACCGCAAAAATGGTACCGACGTGGGACTATAGAGGATGCTGACCTTTCGTTGATATGTGGGCAGATATAAAACAAATTTAGAGGTTCTTGTGACATTGCTTCGAAGGCGTGCAATATATCTAAAGGAGAACTGCACTGCATTATAAATGGAAAGAATTTCCAACCTACTCAACTCTCGCTTAGTTTCCGCAGCTTCATGTTAAAAGAAAAATTACAATTCTATACGAAAACAATTTCGGGCTCGAGAACATCCAAGTTCAACTTCAATCTTTACCTGACGGTTAGCATGAGCTTTTGTTTTCACTGGAGGACTCGTGTTTCGCCTTACAAGTACAAAAGCTGTCAACGAAGCCTAGATACCTATTACCCTCTCCAAGTGTGGTCTCCATATACATTAAAAACCGAGAGAAAACAAACAAACAATATTTGCATGGTTTAAAACTTCATACAGTGTGAAAACGGTGTTCGTTTGTTTTAATATGATCCCGTGTTTGTTGACACTTGTAGAACGCTTAATCTCGTTCGCTAACAAGACTCTTTGCCCAAATCGGCAGCGGCTGATCGATGAGCTATTTAAAAAGCTACCAAAGCTACTATATGAGAAGATAAAATATGTAGCACAAATTTGTTTCATATCTGTTTTACAAATAGTAACTTCTTGCCGGTTATACAGAAGTTCACATCACAAACAGTTTTTTTAAACGTATGTGAGTGTTAGTGTTTCGGCAAAATGTATTCCCGTATTTGTATTTCCAAATATTTTTTAAATTTTTTTAAATACATTTCTCACACGTAACGTGATACTTCTGTACGGATGTATTTCAGTATCAGTATTTTAACAGTCTTCGTCATATGTTCCACCACTTGTATTTCCAAATACATATTAGAGTGTCTCTGCTTAACTCTGGTTACGAGACTTCCCTGTTCATTGCTTCTGTCACACTTCCACCGAACTTATAAACCTTGACACCGCCAGCTGTGCTTTATTTCATCTAAGCGTGGTACATACCCAAATATTAAGGGGGTAAGGTCAAAGCTCAAGAAGGGCGCTCATTTTGCGCAGGCTCTATGTGGTTGAAGCGGCTTCCAAACGTATAGAATCTCGAGGTCATTGGTCTTTTTATATCGCATGAGTGCAGATCACCTGGTCTTCATCTGCTATGGGCATACAAGCAGAGATCAGCATGGTGGGTTTAGAGAAAACAGTGCAGTGGGGTATTACTCCACGCAATGGAGTAAAATCTCTTGATACAATTCAATCGTCTCATTTCACTTGGTACCGTGACGTTTCTTACGAGCCCGATAAAATATGTAAGCTAGTTGTCTTGCACTCATTGTGTACCAGAAGGATAATGTGTGATATGATGTTCTTGTTTGTGCAAACGTTTTTGGTTTTCCATCTGTAGTGAGCTGTATATGCTCGCGTGTTTGGAAATGAGTCATGTGTGCCCGTTATTTTGTCTTTCTGGGTCATATAACTTCTGAACTTCGACGTGTTAATAATAATTTTCATTCTGCATTGTTCATTGCAATATCAATATTGCTGGACACGAGCGTACATTTCAAGAATGCACTGATGTTTTCATTACACTGTGGGATGTTACCGCTTCGCTTTTTGTTTCATTTGTAGCTGAGTTTTACATTTGCGTTAGTTTTTTTTTTTTTACTAAGTGCAACACAAAAAAGCAAAAAAACATATAGCTGCATGTTTGTGGCTCTCATATAAAATGTGGCTATGTTTCTGCGGTGCTTCGCTACAGACTATGTCGAAATGCAATTGCATAGTTTGTCTTCAATGAGGCTAAATTATGCGGGTTAAATTGTGATGTATGTACCATACTGTATCGGGTTTACTAAGTACCAAATGTCCGCTCTATTTCTAACCAAACGTCACTCTCTTTCTTCCGGCGTCTCATTGGCACGTACAGCACGGTCATCATAAAAATCAGCGTCGTTTTCGAAAAGACATATTAACATATACAGCAGTTTAAATAATAAGTCAATTCATTAACACTGCTTTAAACAGCAATAATATGCTCTCAATTCATTTCTAGGCATAATTTTTTTCGATACGTTAGATTACGGCATACTGTAAAGGAAGTTACAAAGATATGGTTTTCGAGGCTTTTCCTCCACTTTTTTAAGAGTTACTTTTTGTATCGCTCTTAGCTCGTAGGCATAGGAGAACAATTCTCTGCAGGTGAGTTAGTGTTGACTGGAGTCCCGCAGGATTTCGTGCTATGACAGATTTATTTTTCTATTTACATACACAATATAGCTAACGTTACGACCAAACTGCAAACGACAATATATGCAGATGACACCTCTACGTTAGTTTCTGGACATTGATCACTATAATTAAGTCAATTAGAAATAACACAAGAACATACGCAGATAGATAGATGGTTTCTAGATAATAAACTCACTCTTAACTTACAAAAAAAGTAACGTTATATTTTCGTCCCCTCTAAAGGGAGTTAAACAACCCCAGCTTATATAAAAATAGTAAATACTCATATTCAAAGGGTCGAAAGTATTATATATCTTGGAGTGATACTTGACTTTTCTTCCAATTAGAAGTCGCATATAAAAGAATTGTGGAAGAAAGTAGGATATTTTATATACACTTTACTTAAAACACGTCAATACTTTGATAGTAAAACGCTTAACTTTATATATTTTATCATCTTTCACACCCACCTCCAATATTGTGTAAATATTGGGGTTTTACTTATCAAAGCTAGATACAACCAATTGTAACGCTACTAAAGCGAGCGATCAGGATATTAGCCAATGCAAAATTCAATGCTCATTGGGCTCCTCTTCAGTGCACTCCTTCCTCTTGCGAGGCATTGTGAAGGCTGTGGCGCATCCAATGAGCTTCTCGTCCCTCCTGCGCATGCACACGATAAGGAGAGAAGAAGGGCACGTGCACCTCACTCATCAGCGCAAGCGCCTGCCCATCTATCTGACGACTGGAATTCTTCGGTGACAAAGAAAGGCTGGAGCATTTAAAATAATTAAAAAAACGATGACCTTGGTTGTCCAAACACGTGAGGCAAGTGTCAAAAACTACCCCTGGAGAAAACAACAACAAGAAAAACAACAACATTGAGCTTTCTTAGTTTAGTTGAGTTGTTCTATGCTGGTCCTCCCAGTTCCTTGAAAAACTGCATGCATGATGTTGCCACCTGTCAAAAGACACACATCAAGGGACTCTACCGCTGCGATACTCGCAGTCTATTGTGGAACAAAACGTGGGAATACATTCGAGACACGAGCGGATTAAAGCCAAAATACACAGGAGTAGCCTCTGAATAATCAGGAGTTGTAAACATTTTACAAAATGCTTATCCACTTTTCGCAATTCCAAGGGAGGCGACGCCAGCCAGCGGAAGGGACATAAAGGAGAGAAGAGGAAGCCGGCCGCCTGTCCAAGTGTGCAGCGGAAACTGGCGCCGACTGACGGCCTAAATGTGAAACCGGAAACATTCCACTCCGTTTGAGTTGCGAATAGACAGACGCCGTCACTCAGCCTGCCGGGTCGGTGGATCCTTTGAATTTAGCGTAAATTCAGAGGTATACTGGAATACTCTCAAATGCAATCAGAACAATAAAAAGGGGTCACGACTAAAAATAAGAGCTTTGTGATACTTTTTCTTGAAGTTCCTATTTATCGGTGTTTGTCCGACAATAACCAGACGACCGGCACTCTCTACGTCCCGATAGTCACGGGGATGAGACAACTAGCGTGTCCTCCTAGGACAGCCATTGTCACTGACAATTTAAGAAACGCAGGGCGTATTGTGTTCTCGCTTCGTAATTGTTTCGTTCTTACCGACTAACGCCGCTGTCTCATTGGCTGCGAAGCGATAACAAGGTGCTCGGGACTCGACATACACCGTATTTACTAAGCTGTATAATTAACTATGGTCAGATAGGTCACATGGAGGTCATCACGAGAGACTCGCCCAGAACGCTATTTTTCCCGTTCACGAGTGCAGCGTTTCTCTACCCACTTTTACAAGAGAGGCCGACCAGGTGCCGCGTCGTCACGCTGAAATATCTTATCGTAAAAACAAAGGATATGGAATAATCCTAAACACTGGTTCGTGAGGGTAAAAAAATGTCGGACGACCGCGGGCTGCTGATTCGTCGCAGAGGCGTTGCCTGCATTGCACGACGTAATTTCTGTGGGAGGAGAGAAGAGATGAACGTGAACAATGCACGGCTTAACTTTCTCCTTCACTTATGGCTCTGCATTTCCCATGTTTATTACGTCGTATCTGGCGAAGTAAAGCGCCGCGAACGACGCCAACACAATCGAAACAGCTTTTCGATTACCCGAGCTCTCTTCGGCCTTATGGCGCGTTTACACTTGCGGAAAAGTGGATTTTAGAGCCGGGTAGCGAAATCCGCTCGTTGCTGGTGCAAAATCTGGATCGGGCCGGGGCCCATATTCATATTTTCCGCCAGCGACGACTCAATTTCGCCACCCGGCTGGAAAACCTCGTGCCGCCTACGCGGATCCGGCCGCGAACCCACAAGTGTATACGCGCCATTATGGTGCGTTTACACTTGCAGATTCGCGGGCGGACCTGCGCCGGTGGCGACCGGATTTTGGAGCCGGGTGGCAAAATGAACTCGTCGCTGGCGGAAAGTATGAATATGGGTCCCGGTCTGATCCAGATTTTGTACCAGCGACGAGCGGATTTCGCCACCCGGCTCTGAAATGCGCTCGCCACCGGCGCTGATCCGCCCGCGAATTCGCGAGTGTAAATGCACCGTTATACCGCTTGTTCCCAAACATGCTCTGATGTTGCCAATTGATGGTGTTCAAGCATAGCTACCAACAAGGTCTATTGGTATGCTTGCGAGAATCGTTTTGATGAATGATCTCCGCGGGTGCGATTAGGTTAAAGTGCAAACGATTCTCCTGAGGACCTTCTAATTTCGCCGCATCCGAAGTGTCTGTTTCCAATAGGGTGTCACACCTGAATGTTTTCATTCCGGTTTTCGCTAGGATTCAGGAAAAAGAAAAGAAAAGAAACTGATTCAGGTTTGGTTTACCTCCGGACTAAAACACTAGCGGTTCATACAGTTTCGAACTGGTTTAGATTGGCACGCTAAGGAAATAATTAAAGAAAATGTTTGAACCCTAAGCTCCTAAGGCACAGCAGAAGCAAGAATCATAAATAAAACATAGATATCAACATGCGCACTAAAAAATAAATTTACGTAATACATATAGGAAAATACTCTATACAAAAAGCACTCACACAATCCTAAAATAAAATTTGAAAAACAAGACACTATACAAGAAAGTTTATACAAGAAATCATCAACCAGATATGTAAATTAACTAGTAATTAGGAGGCAAATGGAAAAGAAAGCAAACAGATGAACAGTAACCGTTAAAATTTAGACGATTCGGTTAAAGAGAATCAATTCCAGTAAGCTGCTTATCGACAGTGTGTGAAGTTCTATATGTTGTGCATTAAGTTGATTAAGAATGGTCGGGAGGGTGTACGCCGTAGTTTGGTGACAGTAATTTGTTAAAAAAGAAGACGCTACTTTCCAGGTTTTGTAACAAGCTGTTGGAATTGAATGTACTTTTATTGCTAGATTAGCTAAGTTTTTAGGATGATGTGTTTGCATATGTCTTCCACTCTTATGTTCAAAGCATAGGCGATATCTATTCAGATAAAACATTTTAATTACACGAAGTTGGTTAAAAAGATATACGTTGAATAGCCTACTCCAACAATGCAAATGTTTTTGAGTACTTTCTTTTGCAACATGAATATTTTCTGAAAGTTTCAATCAGTAGTCGTGCCCCGCACTAGTAATGAAAATAATTTAAATTGAAATAAAATCATGAATTATATAATAGCCAGTTGTTTTTTTGTGAGAAGCAAAATATGTTAGTTGCATTATCTGGCCAACGATGCTGGAAAGTTTGGATATAATTCAATTAATATGATCATTCCATAACATCTCTGAAAAAAAAGCCCAAAGTTTAAATGCTGAGACTAATTCAATTTTAGAAGAATTCGAATGAATATCCTTGCTTATACTAACATATGTATTCTTCGACCAAAACAGAACTGCCTTAGTTTTATTACATTGTTTTTGTAAAGCATTTGACTCACTTCATTTGTATAATTTTTACAGTAGCGTTATCAATAAGTCCTGATGCGCTATCACCAGTTAACAGTAATCTGGTATCATCGCACTAAATAATGCATTTTGTTGATTTCAGTCTCTATGTCGTTTGCATAGAGATTTAATAAAAAGACCCCAGAATACTTCCTTGAGGAATGCCTGATTGAATTGCTTATATTACAGATAAATGACCGTTTTGGTGAGCATACTGTCTACGGAAAGGACAAGTACGAGTTAATAAGCAGTGACAATTGACCACGAAATCTATACATTTTTAATTTTATAATTAGCAACTTATTATCAAGATAGTCAAAGGCTTTTGTGAAATCGAGTAATAAGAAAGAGCAAGTAAACAGGCGAGCTGATTGATTTTACACAAATCTAAAAAAAAGAAAGAAAATGGACGGCGATGGCACGAAGAGGACAAACACAAAACGTCTCATCTCATTTGAGACGTTTTTGTGTTTGTCCCATTCTTGTCCGTCGTCTCTGGTCTTTTCAAATATGCGATGAATAAACCAAGAGTTCGCTTTTTATTTTTAAAAATCTTTCTAGAACGTTTTTTTCGCAAAAGAGCAAGTTCAGTGGATCTTTCTTTAAAATGTTAATTGAGCCGAATTTATAAGTGATTACGATTTAAAAACGCTGTTATTAGAAAAAAAGTAAACTTTTTTCAAGACCGTTAGAAAACATTGGCAAAATTTTAACGAGTCTATAGTTACCAATATAATTTGTATTGCTTTCTTCTATAAAGTTATAACTTTTGCCAGTTGCATTCGTTGGGGAAACACAGCATTTAGCGAGCAGAGATCGAAGGTATGCATCAAGCAAGGGGAAATAGGATCAATAACATATTTCACAGGTTTTATCTGTATGTCATCGGAGTCGCAACTTTTACTATTTTTGAATGCATTAAATACTGATAATACCTCGGTATAAATTACCAGGATTAGAAACATCAAAGGACAATTTTTAAAGTTTATTAATCTGCAAGAATTTGACGTGGGACTTTCTTAACTTAAGCTAACAAAATACTAATTAAACGTGTTCGCTAATTCTTGACTTATAACTTTCGAACCATTGTAGTTTATCTTTTCCAGGTGCTCTGAAGCAAATGTGCGGTTCAAAACGGAGTTTAGTTGTTCTTATACAGCTTGGGATTTATGGTCGGCCACGAGTCAGAAACAAATTGTAGGAATCTTTTTTTTAGTTGATGTCGATAACGCAAAAGACGGTAAACATATCAATCTGTTTCGTTTTTACACAACTTATTTATATAACACACTCTTGGTGCGGAATTTTTGTCAGTAATTCTTTCGTTACAGTCTAAGAAATGCCTGCGCGTCTATTTACCCGCAAAACACTCGAAGAGTCAATCTCTGCGATCTACGAAATCATTCAGCGAATGATCAGAGCTGGAACATCCGTTTAGAGGTAAAAATGAATTCTGCGCTGTGGCATTACGCAATGCAAAGCGCTCATGCTTGCATTGCGTAATGCTTCAGCGCAGACTTCATTTTTACTCTAAACGGATGTTCCGCCTGATCATTCGCTGAGATGATTTCGTAGATCGCAGCGATTAGCTCCTCGGAGTGTTTTGCGGGTAGGCAGTACGCGCAGGATAATGTCTGGAGTGTAATCCATGGTCCACGAGCTTTTCCTAGAGGGCGCCTATTGATTTATACGGGAGACAGCTCGCATAAAGCTTTTGAAACTTAGTCAACAACATATTATATGCGTAATCTGGCATCCGCCTTTTCAAGGACATTTAATTTAATTTAATTTCATTTATTATTCCTCAGGGCCCGAAGGCATTACAGAGGGGAGTGGGCGGTTAACACATAAAAAGTAACATAGTTGAGTGAAGCAAAACAAAAAAAAAAAAAAAAACCCAAAAAACACGCGCTACGCAACATCTGTTAAAAAGTTGGTAATAACATTTTTAATATCAACAGTGTTATTTATCGAGACTATATGTGCGGAAAGGCGATTCCAATCAATGTAGGTCTGGGGTAGAAAAGAGGCATTAAAAGTGGAGGTGCTCCAATGGGGATTCCCTACCTTTAGGTCATAGCTACACGTGATATGTACGATGGTTCTAGAAACAATGCTTGACGGAGAGCGGGGTTAGAGTAATACATTTTGTGAAATAAACATAGACGAGACTTTTTCTTCGGAAAGAGAGATCAGACAAGGAGAGAGGACGATTTCATGGAAGTTACACTGGCTGTACGATGATAAGTTCGAAAGTATGAAACGGGCAGAACGATTTTGAATAGATTCGACAGCTGATGCAAGGGTGATACCGGGGCTCCAGATAGAAGCTGCATATTCAAGTTTAGGACGAACTAGGGTTTTATAGAGATTATTGTTCCACTTCAAATAAGATCATTTCCGTCTAAAATCGTCTAGGCTATCTACTGTTATGGTCCTAAAAAGTAATTGATGACGGACTAATTGGTTTCTTGGCCGCAAATTATTTCTTTATACACAAAAATATACCCAAGTGCAATGTCACGCTATATCTTCTTTAGCTCAAGGAGAGCCGCCTCAGAAAGGCAAATCGTCCATACCTTGACGGCCTTGCGGCGCCGCTTCTAATGTTAAGTTTAGCTTATCATTGTCATTATCATTAGCATGAGATATAAGGGCGCTTATATCAGCTATTACGATTCTAGATTTAGTTTGTGATGCATCAAAACTCGTAATAAACAAATCAGCAAGTATATGGAGCCGGCCACGTCACTTTTATTTGCTAATTAAATTAGATTACTATTCAATTTACCTAATAATATCAAAATGTAGTTCAATCACATAAAAACATCACGACAAAAGTATAATTAGTTATAATAACAAATTAAATATGTAATATAACGACATTACGTTCGGACAAATATTTCACAAAAACACTAAAAGCATTTTGTGTGTGCGTGTGCGTAAACTCTTATCCTGCACTTACTTAATCATCTCTTGAACGATGCATTGTGACTAGTGAATAGAATGCGGAGTTTGTCTGTAGTATCCGGGGGTACAACCCGCTCCAGGGTTGCCCAGCTCTGCTAAAAGCCTCTTCGATTCTATGGCGCCTTTACAGAGCCAACGATGTCCTCTTGACTTTATTGTGTCAATCGTTGCGTTCTGAATTCCTAACTAGTTCGAAACTTGTGATCACAAAGGGCATCGAGAAAAATCATGCCAGGAGCCTAGGATTCCCTAAATAAAGTAGTGCCTCTGCAGGAGCCCCTTTGAAAAAATGCTTCATAATGTTTTTGGGAACAAAGATTCAGTCTCTGCACCCTTCCCTCTTGTATCAAATTCCTGATTTTTTTTTTAGAAGTACTAATATTATTGTGTGTATGAGTGCCACTGCTCAATATATTGTTTGCTTCGAACCATCTAAAACTTTGCCATCTTCAAGATCTCTTCCTTCCTAAGTCACCTAATGCAGTCTTTCTTTTTTTCTTTTTTCACTTTCTGCCCCTACCATTTTCTTAAAGCTATATATTAAAAAAAGTCACACTTTATTTTTGCAGGTGCAAAATCTCTTCCTAAAGTTAAAAAAAAATTATTAAGGCATTCAACTAAAACTACCGTCCGGGTATTAATTGCAGTACAAAGCTATCTACAGAATATAGTAATGAATTACATCACTAATTACTGCTAAAAGTATTTTAATTACCGTAATTACATTGAAACAATTTCATTACTGCCACCTCTGATATGATCACAAATTCATTGACAGTAATGCTAACATTCCTCCTAACGTTTCAAAGCATGAATTGAGCTTGAAGTAAACAAATTTCACACGCTTCCACTGCAGGTACGACGGTATACATTTCATATAAACTGTCATCTGCTGGCCTCACTAAACCGTGAAGTACGCAGGCAACAAACTGGAATGCTGTGGCATGGCCGACACCTCTTTCCACAAAACAAGTGTCCATGCTATTTTCTTTGTTATATGCGCGTGGGTGCTCGGGTTGTGAGGGTAAGTTCGTGTTCTATTATAAGTAGAAAACAGCATAGCAACTTGATGCTTGTCCTTGTACACAGTTTTCCGAATCAGTGGTCCACCGCACACCGTCTGTGTGACTCCCCTCTCCCCCTTCTCCAATGCATACGGCTAGGTGGCCTTTGGCTTTCCACCCGAACGTAGGAGACAGAGTGAGCGAGCCAAGGGCAGAGGACCAAAACCTGACTCGTGGCCAGTGTCCAGCCGCGACTTCATGGGCGAAGCCTGGGCCGCGCCAGTTCCCGCTGTGCCTGCCAGCGGCGCATCTCGCAGATCCCGGCCAACAATCGACGCCGAGGTCTGGACAGCTAGCGGCGCGTTTCATCATCGAGCGGACGTGACTGTGCGCACACGTTGCTTGCGTCCGACGTGGCCGCTGACCGATGTTGACAGCTGCTGCGCCGCCATCAAGGCTCGTCAAGTGGGGCAGAGTCATTGTGCGCGGTGTTGCGCCTGCTGCTCGGACACGAGGCGATCGCGGAGGGCCGCCGGAGGCTCCTCGACCCGTGGCAACAACTGGGATGCGGACTGCGGCAGCCGCCCACATGCTGCGCCTCTGCATGTGCGCCTAGAGCCGCCTCCACGGTTACGACTTTTCACTCCATCGGCTTCCAGGGAAGAAGAAAAACAAAGAAACAACGATTGTTTTGCGGTTACGGCAGGACGAAAGGAAGACGGTTAGAGATCGGAAACACAATACAAATCTTTCTCGTCGCAACGAAACAGAAATAAAAGATGGAGCTTCTCCAGGCCGTCGTGCTACACAGGCTGGCCGTCGCAGGGTCGGCTTGCTCGAAATGCAATCAGTCGGACTCATTTAAGATCGCATCCGATAAAAGTGTCGCCAAGGCTGGGGCCAGTGAGCGCATGCTCGTGCGCTAGCTTTCTCACTTTCAGTCTGTCTGAAAGAAAAGGCGAACAATTTCGTTTTTAGCAGGCCGTCTCGGGTCTCATGGGTCTTAGCTTGTGGTTCTGCCGTGTTTGCTGGGCTCATGTGACGCAGCAGAACATCCCGTTCATCGAAAGATCATGACCATCACTGATATTTGGGCGCTTAAACTCCATATAGACAAGTTGCTAAGGCAATGTCGTTCCCAGGAGTCGGATCAGGTATGCGGGCGCTTGGCGATTTTGCAAGCGCAGCGACGTTGGTGAGACGAGGACGGTCAACGCGGAGGTTGTACGCTGAGCAGTGGTGTGGCTCAAGGTGGATTAGGCTTGAGGTGGTTGATGGAGATGGTGTCGCGCTATACATTGGGATCTAAAGAATTTGTCGCGCCTTTCAAGCACCTTGAAGGGGCCATCGAAAGGAAGTCGCTGGCGTGGTTACTTGACCGCATATCGACAAACAAAGGTGTCCTTTGCTGAGGTTAACTCTTCGCACACCATGCATGAGGTTGCGATCGTGTTGCCTTGGAGCACGAATGTGCCGCTTGATGTGTCGAAGCTGGGTAAGATACGGAGCTGAGGGGATCGGTAACGGTTGAAGTTAGATGCGCCCCGAAAAATTCACTGGGGCCGCAGAGTGTATTTCAATACGGCCTGCAAGTTTGTCTGCTCTTTAAGGGAATTCACACATTTGCGTTGAGTCCAGCCGAGTGCGAGGGTTGCTATGGCAACAGCTGTGAGCGGCTCCAACGCACCTGTTGCCGACGCAGCTATTCTCCGTAGCAACCCTCGCATTCGGTCGGACTCAAGCACAAGTGTAGGAATCGCCCTTCAGATACTCACCTCGTGCGTGTTGTTTACCCCCAAACCCGCCCACGTGCTTTTGTTTGCCCCCGACCTCAACCAATGAAGACGTGACCTTGGCTGCCTCGTCATCGCACATTCCCCTGCGTGTTCGGTCGTGTTGTCCTCTGATTGCGTGCCTCTTCCTTCGTTCCCATGCATGCACCAAAGACGCATTGTAGCACTTGCTTGCCGTATAGCCTCTTCAGGGAGCAGTGCATCTCAAGTCTTCTCTCAGGATGGTGCGCAGGCCTTGAAATCAGTCCAGTTTTTGTGGGCATTGGGTACAGACTGCAGCATTCAATGCAACCTTTCCACCAGACCCTTTGCAGCGGGGTGGTAGACTGTGGTGTGAACGCGGAAATATCCGATGGGTGCCAAAACTGTGCGCCTCGTGTGGTGGAAATGAATGAAAGATAACCCGAGCAGCGTTGTCTAGCCACCGACGCAGGTCTTCGCTAAGGGTTGCCGTGTGGATGTGTGAAATGGTAAAGGCCTCAGGCCACAATTGAAACGTTATAGATATACTCATAACATGGCAGAAGGGGACGACCATGTCCATGTGGATGTTGTCGATGCTCGTCAAAATGAGTGATTGATGTCTTTATACCAGTGTCGTGAATGGGTTTGCCAAAATGCCAAGATGAGAGTCTGTGAAGCAAGTTCAATATGAGCAGCCATAAAATGGAAGAGTGCCACCGGTCAGGGCGATCCAGTGGATACGCCAAAGATGGTGGTTGGTGCTGCATTCTGGCATACGAAATGTCAGAGCAGATTAGAGATTGAATGATGATAACTGAAGCTCGGAATCCCGTGATTGCCCTCGCTGAGCCGCTGCTAGAGCAGAAAATGCTACAGCGGGGAATGGCTTCGTAGCAAGTACACGGGACGCCGCTTCAGCAGCAGAGTTGTCAACGCCCTCAGATGCCACCGGTTACGACGCTCCCTGGGAAGAGAGGCCAGGCCGCTTCGAGTGCGTAAGCTATCGGCTCAGTGTGGTTGGTGGGACGTTATCCGACTTGCGCATTACAGTACGTCAGCCCGTGGATGAGGGCTGTCAATGAACCACTGAAATTTCTAGGCAGCGTAATGAAGGCCGAAGAGCATCATAGCATACATAAAAAGACCTAAATGTGTAAGTAATATTATTTGTCTTTTGGTATGCTGGATGGTTCCACGGAAATCTGGTGAAATGCTTTGAACAAATCAATTTTGAAAAGGTTTTTTCTTTTTCTTTGAGCTATGCGGTAAAATCCGTGATGTGTGGAGGCGGATCGAAGGCCTGATAATGCCGAGGCTCAAGCATATACTCGAATTCAACTTTCGCAAGTTTTGTGCGATTTTTCAGAAGGCGGCGAGGGCGAGCATGAGTGGGAGGTCTAGACGTCACGATGTGGCATGTGGCGTTGTAGCTTCGCCGGTTGCAGAAAGCCGGTGAGATTTGTGAGCGCAGAAAAATGTAGGTTAGATCTTCGAACCTTGCTGTGGGTTGAGTGCAATGTTTGTGAAATTGCTGAGGTAGACACTACGTTTTGGATTACTATGTGGTTCAGCATCCCCAAAACGCAACCACTCTACACAGAAATTAAAGTTGAAAAAAAAAAATTCATAGAATTAGGCACGTCAACTACGCAACCACAAAGACGAGTCTCAGTGGTCCTCTGAAGCTGGTGTTAAGGGTAAGCGATCAATCGTCCCGTGAGTTGCGATAGCGGATGTTTCACGCTTGTAAGCGTCCAAAATCTTCAACAAAGGTTGCAGCCGCTATGGTTTGTTGGATACGGACGTCACCGGAAGAATGCTCACTTCGGCGCCATGTACGACAGAAAACCGAGCGACCAGATTTCCTGTTTCACATAAAATATATGCGGCTTCCAGAACAGGCACCACTTGCTGACTCCAGTGGTGTACCTGGACGTTTTCCGAGGCCGTTCAATGTGGAATGCGTTTCTTTGCTCGTGCGCCGAAGGTGCGATGGTATAGTGCGTGTCATGGGAGGACGACGGAGAGCGGTGCCAACTTTGCCAAGAGGTGAATCTGCGAAAGTGACACTTTGAGCAGAAAGTCGCCGACTATTGTGGTGTTCTTTCCAAATGCCGTTTACGTCCGAGACACAGTTTTCTTCACGCCAGCAGGTGAGGCTATGGCAAGAGGGATCTAAACTGATTGTGGATCTGCGCGATAGCGGGCACCGCAACTTGAACGACGGAGCCCTCAAGCCTTGTCAGTTCCTTCAGGTCCAGTCCAGAGAAAACTGCAAGTACCGTGCCAACATTAGTCTAGAGCCGCTACAGCAACAGCTCCCGGGGTATTGCTTCATCCCCGAACGTTAACGCCTTCTCACCTCACAGTTATTGAAGACGCCGAAGCGGCTGCGATTTTTATGCATTTTATTTCAAGTTAAATACTACATTCTACAGTCGGAGAGATGGTAGGACTGAATAGAAAAAAATACAACTGTCCAGCCTTGGACATGTGACTTAAACAGTAGGAAATCATAAAAGGACAGAAAGCAGCGGCGCAGAAGATGAAGCACCAAAGTAACGTCCATAGGGCGTCAAAACACAACCATAAAAAATAACACACACGCACACACACACGCACGCACGCGCACACGCACACAGCTATCGGACTAGTCACAAGTACTTATTTAAGCGTTTAACAAAATCGGATGAATTATATGAATTAAAACAAGTTCTTCTGGAAACTTAATCTTTTCAAGGAACGCTCTTGGAAAATATGAATGCTTAAAAGCGTCTGTTCTGAAGCTATATTCAGCGAAAGCGCTTGGTGTTGAGATATCTGGATGGGTATCTAGAAACACAGAGTGATGTCATTTATACTGATTTGTCCAGGTTTACGTGACCATGACTAAGGTCGAACATACTTTTTAATTTCTTCACCTTGCGGCGTCTTTGTTGTAACGTAAGCAAACCCGCTTGCTCGTAGAGGGGCAAGACTAAATCATGACGACTGAAGTTGTTAAAAATAAAACGGAGTGCTCTTCTTTGTACATTTTCACGTGAAACGTGCTTTGTCTCGTCAGTGTATGTGTGTGTGTGTGGGGGGGGGAGGTCTAGAAGTTTGTGAAGCCGAAAAGTTAATCCGACGATTAACTCGATGCTGATTAGCTGAGCCAGGTGTTGATGTCACACCCCCTAGCTCAATGCTGATTGGCTGGTTCAGGTTCTGCAAGAGCGCTAGGGCTTTAACACCCGGGTTAGCGCCGGCATCTCCATTGCAGAAATTGCTATCGAGTGGACATGCCAGGCGTTAAGCGAGTCGCTAAACTAAAAGAGCGTAGACGCCAATCCCAGAAGTATCGGACTGAAACCACACGTTTCACGTGCAACACAATTGACCACGCAATTCGCTATGCATTTTCAATAAATATGTATTTTGCATTCTGTGGGAATCCCATACAGTTGCAGCATATTCAGGAGCTGAACGAACAAATGTTTTGTATGCGGTTAATTTAATATCTGCAGTGGCCAGTTTCAAATTCTGTCGTAGGTACCAAAGTTTTGACAGCGCCTTGCGTGCCATACAATTTACATGCACATTCCAAAGTAAGTGACTGCTGATATGCACTCCTTTATATTTAAAGAAAAACCCTTGCGAAAGGACGTCACTGTTGAACGTGTACTGAAATGATAAGAGGCTACGTTTGCGAGTGATATGCATATAAACACATTTCATGGGGCTTGGTGACATTTGCCATGTCGAGAACCGTGGTTGTATTTCTTGAAGGTAATTATTCAATTGACAGTGCTCATTGACATTACTGATCTCCGTATACAAAATTTCGTCGTCCGCAAACAAACGCAGGTTTATGGGAATGTTACGGGTAATGTCATTAATAAAGATAAAAAATAAATGAGGCCCCAGGACAGAACCTTGCGGAACGCCCGATAAAACCGAGGTACATGAAGATGGTGAGCCACTAATTTCAACAAACTGGGATTGTGAATTAAGGTAGTCTCATAATCAGGTAATAATTTGATCATTTCGCTGGATGAGCTCTTGTTTTGTGAGCTCGTTAACGTGAGAAACCTCGTCAAACGCTTTAGATAAGCGTAATAATATTACGTCTATTTGTCGCGGGCGATTAACAATGCTGCTAAATTAATTGATTGTCTCAATAAGCTGGGAGGCTGTGGATAGTTCTTTACAAAAGCTGTGCTGGTTGTGGTTAAAAAAATGGTTAAGCTCCAAGCATTGTTTGATGTGCTTAAAAACAGTGTTCCAAAAGTTTTAAACATGAGGACAGTAGCGAAATTGGTCTACAGTTGGTAACTAGGTGGCGGGATCTGTCTTTATGGATAGGGTTGACTCTGGCTCACTTCCATTCATGTGGCAACTTCCCCGAATTTAATGATCTTTCGAAAGACATATACAGCAATTTGGAACACCATTTCGCGCGCCGAGCAACGAAAGCAATGGAATACAGTCGACACCGGTGCCTTCCTTAGAATCATGTTCGAGGAGACACGAAAAAAAAAGAAAAAAAACCTATGAGGGAAAGGGTGAGATTAGGTAGAGGACTTAAACTATAGGCATTTGCGATACAGGGTGAATCGCCGTTGCTGGCGGTGAAAACAGCCATAAAAGAGTCATTGAAACATTCCGCGATTGCGTCGGCATCGTCGACAGTACACCCCGATACGGAAAATGAGCCGACGCTTTTTGGGCGAAAAAATCTCTGAAATTTTGCTACAAATGATTTAAGGAGGACGTTGTGAAAAATAATGCGATAAACCGGTTATATGGTGTTTGGCATCATGATTTGTGTTTTTTTTTCCTATCTGTGACATATCCGTTTTATTTTTATCTTTTAATTGTTTCCTTCTTTTTTGTCAGGCGGAAGATATTACGAGCAATCCATGGGTTGCGGTGACGGGTCACGATTTGTGCGAGCCGGCACAAATTCATGTAGGCAGTAATAAACAATGTCTTTGAAGAAAGCCACAAGTTATCAATACTTTTATTATCAGAACAGCACATGATTTCGAAGGAATCGAAAAAAAGTTCAAAAGCTTAAAAAAAATATATATATATATATATATATACGCGTTTTTGCTACATGGGCAGGCACAGCAGTGTTATATTTAGTAGGTCAGAGACACTCAAAAACAATAGTTCTGTGATCGTAAATATTATCAATTACATGGCATTCACACACCCTTGTTGCGAGATCGGAGATTATACAACAATAAGGTCAAGCAGGGACGACGCCGATTCCTGGATGGCGTGATAGAACTATCTGCTTATTGCATGTATATCATCCGCGATCTGACGATTTGACTCCACATTTGGGGGGACCATGTCTGTATGTGCGCTGGCCAGACTCGAGGCAGGAGGAGGTAAATACTGGACGGTCCAGCAGCGGCAAGTTCTCCAGAGTGAGTCATAACAGTCAGAAACGTAGCGCAGCACAAAAAACCCTTCAAAGGTGGTGGGTTACCCATTCGTGACAACAGAAAGATGTACGGATATCGAAAACGGAACGAACATTTTTATCGTCATAATAAAATAGCATTAAAAGGAAGCCTTTCCAAGGCTGCCCCACTGCCCACTGGATGCCGCAGGTTTCGTAGTGTCCTGTATGAGAGCGTGGCTCTCCTCAGTTTCCACCGCTCACATTGCGCGGCATACCATCTCGTTCACGTGAGTGATCGTCCAGTCACTGTTGTAAGTCTAGCGCTTCATTTCTGTAAGGGCTATAGAAAGCGAAAAGCAACGACAAAAACGACAACAACAAAACTAGGAGTGCGTGTGGAGCTCCAGCTGCACGTGAGAACGCTTGCATGACCAGTTAGCAGAAGAGGCTTTAGTTAGCAGCTGGGTGCCTGGTGTTATTTTTCTTCCTGACTTCGAGGTTGCGAGGGCAGAAAGACATTTGGAGATTCAATAAAATAAAAGTGAGTAGTAAATTCTGGCGTTCAGCCAGGTCTGACATGTGCGTCCTTAGCATGTTTAAAGTTAACCTGTCCTACAAAACGCTCTAGAACAAAGTGTAATATTTAATCTCATTTCATGTCATTTTACGTGAACTTCTTAGACTAGCTAGAATGTTTAGACTATTTTTATTTTATAACTTGTTAATTAAGGATGTTGCTATTGGCACCAGTGATGATAATTTGCCAACTTAGGATTGCCATAGTTGTTTGCGCGTTTGAAATCGGATCAAAAGGAACAAATTAAATTAGAACTTGAAAAACTAAGTATTAAAATATCTTAATTGAAATAATATTAATACAAATTGCCGTAAAGTAGGCCCCAAAATCCCACTATCACAAAAACACGCCATTTAATCATAATAGTCTTTACAGAATGGTCTCAGTTTGATTTCTTTTAGCCCATGAAAAACTGTGACATCGTTGTCGAGATCGACACAAATACTTGATGTATACGAAGTATTGTGCGTCACGCGTTTCCTTCAAAACGCACATACTTCTGTTGTCTGACTCGGATTTTTTGGAGGGGATTGGTGGCCAAGTGGGCTAGCGCACACCAGCTGGGAGCACGTGGAGCGAAAGCTCGCGCTGCAGAACCCAGGGATCCTGGGTTCAATCGCCACCCCTGCCCGTTTCGATCTGGATGAGCATCGTACCGGCGTGCGGTCGTGCATCACTACTGCGTGGTGCACGTCAAAGACCCCAGGCTAGCGGTTGCACTGTACTGGCTAAATTGCTCATCTACAGCGAGTGACTCGTTGCACTTATGAAATCGCTGACCAACTACACGCTGTCTCAAATATCCCCACAACACCAATTATTATGAGTCGGATTTTGTTTTGGGGTTTTTTGTAATGGAAACAGCGTTCCTTAATTTAAATGTTTTGTGAACATATTCTGAACTGTAGCGATATTTTGTAAAATTTGGGTTGATTTGATTATTCTTGTGCTGGGACTAATGCTTAAAGCAATTAATCATCTAAATGTCCAAAAACCCATCAAAGGGCCTGCAGGTCATTATTTCACATGACCTTTATTTGAGTAAAAAGAAGAGGCTCCAAGAACACTCAAATACCAGCGCTGATTTGTTGAACAAGTACAATATTCTGTCACCTCTAAGGTGTGAGGAAGACCCTGCTTCAAAGGGAAACTGAACTCTCCAAAATATTTTAAGTTCCTGGATCGGACATGCATGTCACAAAATAAAGTTTCCGCGATCAATTTGTTTAGCATAATAATTACGCTGTGAGGCACATCTTGAGGTAGGAGAGAAATCGAAATAAACACCTATATCGAGAAATGAAATCCTAAATAGAAGTATGTTTCGGTTTCGTTCCTTAATTAAAACGTGTCTCCCGGCGTAAATATTACGCTAAACGCCGTTTTTGTTTTTGAGAAAAAAGGTGTGACCTACGCGCACAACACCCTAGCTTCATAGAGGCAATAATTTGTGTCGCTCAGTGAAGCCAGTAGACTAGACAGGGCTCATAAACTGGTATATGAACACGCATCTCCGACCCTCACTATAACCGCCATTTTAGAAAACGAGTGGCGCCACCTATAGAATTTTGGATTTGCGAATATGACAACAGACAGGGTACCTATCTTTTTTTTGTTTTTCAATTCCTTTTTTTCAATTTCTGCCCTAGCATCCGGAAAACAAAATTGGCAATTGGACAATCCGTTTGATTGAAAGGAGTTTCAATTGTCAAGGGGCAGGTTAGGTTACACCCTGTCCTTTTTTTTTTTTGAGATCACAGTGATTTTGATTGGTTTACACTCTTAAAATGTCTGTGCGTCTACTTTCACGCACAAAACTTGGAGAGCCAATCACCGCAACTTACGAAGGCAGCCAAGCGAATGACGATGCCGAAACATATGTTTAGACGAAAAAACGCAGTCTGAGTTGTGACATTAGGCAATGCAAGCGTGACGTTTTGAATTGCTTAATGTCACAACTCAGACTGCGTTTTTTGGTCTAAACATATGTTTGGGTATCGTCATTCACTGAGCTGCCTCCGTAAGTTGCGGTGATTGGCTCTCCGAGTTTTGTGCGTGAAAGTAGATGCACTGACATTTTTAAGAGTGTACGGTGCAGGAAAAATGAGTCGGTTTTATATTATTTAAGGACGTAAATTCTTGTTCAAAAAATGCCATCGTTTGTTGATTCACAGTTAATTATTTCTAGCTCCAGTCTTGACGTTGTCACTGAAAAAGTGTATGCCTTACGCGTTCTCTGTTTATTGACACGCCTACGCTTAAAAAAAAAAGCCCGTGCGTCTACTTTCCCGTACAACACTCGGAGAGCCAATCAGCGCAACTTTCGGAGGCAGCTCAGCGAATGTCGATGCCGAAACATATGTTTAGACCAAAAAACGCAGTCTGTGTTGTGACAGTAAGCAATGCAAACGTTGCGTTTTGCATTGCTCAACTCAGACTGCGTTTTTTGTCTAAACATATGTTTCGGCATCGACATTCGCTGAGCTGCCTGCGTAAGTTGCTGTGATTGGCCCTCCGAGTGTCGTGCGGGAAAGTAGACGCACGGGCTTTTTTAGAGTGTATGGCGACAGCACCGGTCAAGCAGATATCGACGAGAAGTTAAGAAATAGCTGATCGGTTTTCTAACCGCAATAACATGGGCCAATTATTAAAAAAGAAGCTTTTGGAATACCGCAAATTTAGTCCCCTTCAAGTCACGTGCGCCCAACGAAGTAGATGCAAAACAAATAAAACAAATAATGATCAAACGGACAGACGAGTCGCGCCCCTGGACTAACAAATGCTACGCATTAGATGTAGCACATATGAGAATCCTAACGTCTTTGAAGGCTCTATTCATATGCCAAAAGTGTCAATCTCCTCATTCCAGAGCCGTTTCATAGGTGGCCAGCCAACTATTGGCGAAACCTTTGTCGACTGCTCTCTGACCCCGCTATGATTCTAGAACTTCCAATTGCAGCCACGAACGTTTGCCAGACAGTTTCTGCTGGAGACTGCAGCAGCAATAAGCGTTGAGTTCATGAACTTCAGATTCTGTGAATAGAGCCAACACCACCTAGAAAATTCCAGGCCTGCGCACGTCCACCTCTTCCTCCGTGGAGAGTCATCCCAATGGGCTGGCGCACACTCGGCCATTGGACCCGAGCCCGATGCCGAACGTCCTTCGACGCGTTGATTGGACACGAGGCCCAGCCGAGCGCTGACGCAGCACTTGTATCCAATCTGTGACTTCCCTCGACCCAACTGTGATCACGTCAAAATTCTAGTGCACACTTTGATTATTCTATAGGTGGTGTTGATAGAGCACGCCCCTACCTAATATTCTCTCGAGTCACCCGATAGTACCAGTCAGAAATCATTTGAGAAGTGATGAACGTTGTCGTAATTTGCTGCTGAATTAATATTAATGAATAGTTAAACGTTTAATGAAGTAGAGACTCTGCGTATGTTCCCGATGGGTGCAGAGTAAAGCGATTCTTGATGTAATACAAAGTCCTGTGCGTCACGAGTTTCCTTAAAAACGCACATACTTCTGTTCTCTGACTCAGATTTTTTGGAGGGGATCGGTGGCCGAGTGTGCTATACTTCGTTTCAGCTTGGGTCCAGACGCAGCCGATGCTACAAGCGCGAGCTCCGGGCTTCCAGCGTCCCTGCCAAGCACGCGCGCTCGTGCAATACAGGCACTGTTCAGGGCCACACGCTCGTGCTTGTAGCATCGGCTGCGTCTGGACCCAAGCTGAAACGAAGTATAGTGCACACCAGCTCGGAGCACGTGGAGCGAAAGCTCGCGCTGCAGAACCCAGAGATCCTGGGTTCAATCCCCACCCCTGCCCGTTTCGATCTGGATGAGCTTCGTACCGGCGTGCGGTCGTGTACCACTACTGCGTGGTGCACGTTAAAGACCTCAGGCTAGCGGTTGAACTGCACTGGCTAAAATTCTCAATCTACAGCGAATGACTCGTTGCACTTATGAAATCGCTGACCAACTACACGCTGTCTAAATATCCCCACAACCCCCATTATTAACGGGTACAGGTAGTTCCAAGTGTTTGGTTCCCTTTGCCTCGAGCTGGTGCCAGGGCTCTGCTCGGCGCTGCTGCGTTAGAATAGACGTTTTGCAATAAATATATTGCACAAGCATCAACGAGAATGCTGGGAATGTAGCTGTACGCGCCGCACGTGCTGGCGTCTGCAGCAGTAACTGTTCTAAACCAAAAGCCTAAACAAATGGAGTCTTGCATGCGCGTTGATCAATGCAGTATTTTGGTTATTTACTTCGAATCTTTTATACAGAGAAGACGAGCGCGTGCGGCGCGTAGACATACATTCCAAGCTAGGGTGCCTACATGTCTGTCTGTCTGAGGGTGAAGACATCCATTGTTGTCCTGAATGTGCCAGCGCGTGACGCTCTCGCGCACTCGGTGCGTGACTTGGGCGGTAAAATGTCGCCTATACATTAGCCAAAGCTACGCGCTCGAGCTGAGTGAAACCAGATTGCGCGCGCTTCAAAATGCATAAAAAACGATTGGGCAGAAAAATGGCTGAGATGTCACCACTCAAGCAAAAGCGCGTGTGTGTATGAAGGCACTCTATTCCAAGCATTCTCGTTGATTTCTGGGTAATTTAGCAATGGGTATATAGGCGACTTGCGCGATGGAAAGCGTCGCTGCGGTCGACCTTCCACGATTGGCCGAATGCTGACTATGACATCAGCAAATGTTTTCTGATCGACAGAAATACGAGTAATGTACTATAGCTTCAATTTTGACAGTGTTGGCAGTGTAGATTTCAGAGCGCAGTGACAAGCTTCCGCCGTGCTAATTACGAACATCATCGAACTTGTTGTTCGCAAGCTAATGACGTCACGAGAGGGAACCATAGGATGGCGCCACCCAAACATCTCGCCGCTAATAGACAATTGCAAACAGGGCATCTGGCCGCCGCCATGTTTCTGCTCGTGTGAGGAAGCAGGTGAACTTGCAAGCCTGCCAAAGCCACCTTCACGCGCATGCTGCACGTGCTAGAACGCATGGGGCACCAGTTGGGACACCATGCTTGCAAACGTGTATGGCGCCTCACTAGTGCCTCGTGCGTGCAAGCATGTGCAGCGTGCGCGTGAAGGTTGCTTTCACAGGCTTGCAATTGCACGTATTTTCCCGCACAAGCAGAGACATGGCGGCGTCCAGATACCGTGCTTGCAATCGTCTATTGTTCAGTTTTCCGCACGCTCCGTCTACTGCGTCTCACACTCCAACAGGCTCTGAGAAGGTCGCATTTATATTGCCACCGCCCAAGATGGCTCCCACAATCAAGTCATCCACGCGACGCTCACGCGCTTTATGTGACCGTACCATAGCCTCCTATATACTGACAAAGCCTGGCAGATCGCCACGAGAAGCGGCCGCCGAAATGGAAAAGGTGGAGCGGCAGACAACGGATGAGACGAAAGCCACGTGACTGGCTCCCCGCTGCGGCGAGACGTCGAAACACACTTGTCCCGAGCGAACAAGTGTGTTTCGGGTCCTCGCCGCTGCAAAAGTTGTGCGCCGACGTCCAGGTTCCCCGAGAAATGGCTCTCTGATGCTCTGTGCTACCAGATCCTCGCGCTCCAAATCTGCGACCGGGAACTCTATGGCTCCGTCGTCGAACTGCCAGGTGTTGTGAGTATAGAGGAGGCCATGGCACGACACAGAGCTGCTTTGCGCCATTCAGTTTCTTCACGTGTACACAGTTTCTCCGCAGCACATTCTGTGTCACCACTTTGCCACGCTTGTATGGCAAAGACGCGACTTCTTTTTTTCTTTTTTTTTGATTCGCATACTTTTTATTTTTTCTTATGCTCGCGAAACGTGCACACATTGACAAAAATATTAATTCCCCCCCCCCCCCAAAAAAAAAAAGAACCATTTTTCCCGATTGCTGTGCGTAACGCACTACCGAAGTCTACTGGGACAAGACACGAAATACTGCGGCGCCCTCGTGCTGTGAACTCAGGAGGAATAATATGTGCACAGATACTCGTTCACCACGTGTCAACAGGGACTTTACACAGTTCCTTTGTGCCACAGCGCAAACCGTTCTTTCACGCTTTTTTTTTTTTTTAGGTTTTAACATATTGTTAGCCTCATCATTCGCCGATATCACACCGCAAATATACTCCGCGACAACTTTTCTTGGTATTTCCGGGGAGAGGAGGACAGCCCGCGCACAGCTTTATTCAGCGCTCAAAATGGGAGAGGGAACGCGTGCCTGTATCTTCCACTGCATTGCCAAGAAAAGTTGTCGCGGAGTATAAGGTGTATTCACTGGTGGCCATATCTGTGTGCGCTAATGCTGATCACGTGCTGATGGCGAGCCTCCACAGTTTTTTTGCAACGTGCACCCCGCACCATCAAGATTGCCGGTCTTGGCAGCCTATTAATGTGAGCTCGTTCTGAGCATGCGCTCTAAACAGTGACCTCGAATATGGCGGCCAGTGAATACCGCCTATAACAACAATTTACTTTCCCAAGTGCTTTGCGGGAAAGTCGGCATAGGTCTGCTTCAGTCACTGACATCGTAAACGACGCAGTGCCAGTGCAAGGCTCATCACGATCACGCTTCTTAAATGGCGATTCGTTCTTCGGCGCTCTTATCGGACGATGCCGCAGTCTGATTAAACGCTAAACAATAACAGGATGCAAAAAAAAAACAAACGGTTCTGTGAGTTTATTATTATTTTTTTTTTTTTGCGGAACACGAGACAACGAATCATGAGGAACAATCCAGGGATCTTAGAGAACGAAGAAGCTCGTCGTACGATTAGATCCGGAAAACAAAAATACATTGTGCGCAGGGACAACGAGTGACTAAGTAAAATGTCACGCTCGTTGTCTCGGCGCACACTACACTCTTTTTTTTTCTTTTTGTCTAAGGGTGTACGAACAGTGATTAGAATCAAAGGGCGCGCCGCGTCGTGCACTTCTTCGAAATAACGAAAACCGGTTTCGTCGTGGCTTTCCTTTGCCCTGCAAAGGCTCTGAATGACGCAACGCTATTCGTTTGGTGCCACTTTTATAGAAGAGCCTGAGAGCTTCAAAACGTCGGGTGTAACGAATGCCTAGCATCTCAGTATGGTTCTACGTCCAAAGAGAGCGACATTGTAGAGCACTAAAGAAGACATCACGAAGCAGGAAGCGAAACCGTAAAAAGCCACGCTCTGCGGTTCTTAAGTTTTCGATGACTTTATTCGCACACCTCTACTTATTTCTTTCGATCGATAGCGTTTATAAAATTGGTGTTCCACAGGCTTTGCCGCCTCCACGCTCGTGTGTGCCGACTCCACGCTCGTGTCGCGAACAGCTCGTTCTCAAACACTAATTCGAAGGCTAACGAGTAGAGTATCGTAATAACTATCAATATTAAATCTCGTACGGACTGCCGACGGCGCCGTCGTCACTGCTAGTGTCGCTTTTTGTCTATTTGTTTTTCAAGAGAGAAATTGACTTTTTCAGAAAGGCGAAAGGGTAAACCGTGCACGTTGGCGCCGCTTTGCTACTTCGCGCAGGGTTAGGGGAAAGAGAAGACAAAGAGATGTTTTCTTGCAGCAAGCTGCGTTTTCACCGGAAGCGCCAAATGCCTACGTTCTATGATGTAATGCCCCCCCCCCCCGAAGGTTCAACGTTGTTTAAAATGAAAGCGAAAAAAGGCTTAATGTTTTTGATTCCTAAAGGCTGAAATCCGTGGAGGGAATATGCGGCGAAAAACCGACGAACTTCGCCCGGCGACGCGTTTGTTTTGTGCGCTGCTCAAGATCATCTGTTACGACGCGATGCTCAGAGCGAATGCCGCCAAGCGAAATTCGTCGCTTTGCTCATCTCCATGGAGCATTAAAGGGGCGATGCAACAATTTTGGTACTTCCAGTAAATACCGCTAGGGTCCGATTCATAACATGTAAAACACGCGCTAGCCTCTTTTTTTTTTTTTGGCACGCAATGACATTTGCAGAAAAATTTTAGAAAAACGAGCAGTGTTCCCCCCCTCACCTCGCAGCCAGAACAAGCGGCCAGCTGATCTGGAGCCGATTATACAGGGCGTCCCCCCAAAAACAAATATTGTTTTTTTAACCGCAAAAATAAAATATACATTACCGAACGCTCATTTCCCGCTCAAATGTATCACTAGAGGTCCGAACAAGATGACAAAGTTTCAGAACAAATCGATATCTTATTCCAAAGTTATGAATGATTTTTAAAGAAAAATTCAACGGGAAATTGGGGCCTATTTTTGCCCCGTTTTCGGTTTCTGGTGCCATAAAGCTCTATGCATTTGAGAGTTCCGTCGGCTGCCAGTTTCCCACTGAAATTTTCAGAAAATCACTAATAACTTTTGAACAAAAAAGGGGTTAGTGCTGAACGTTTGGCATCTGTTTCGGCGTTCGGCGATGTGTAGTCTATTCCTGCAGTGAAAAAAACCATGTAAATTTTTTGGGGGACATGACACCCTGTATATCGTCAATGTTTATCATAGTCACGAGCTGGGGTTGGCAATGTACAGGGAACACGCTGAGTTCCACACATTGCTAAGGTTTGACTATTCCCGTCATCGCCGTGATCGGGCACGAGCAACAACCCGAATGCATGTCAAGCATTGTTTGTGACAAACCCAAATGATATGCTCCCGCAGCCCTCATACCCAATGAATGGGCCACATTCATTGGGTATGAAGGGAGGGGGCGAAGGCGCCCTCCCACCGAAATCTTCCATTTTGCTGGGGCCTCCTCTCCCCCTCCCCCTCATACAACATTTTGTCATGACCCCCCCCCCCCCGAATCAAAATCTTGGCTACGTGCTTGATCTAAAAGGTGTATGCCGCAGCAACAAGGGACATCCGGTAGCAGCTTTTCTCGAGAAGTATCGAACAACACGCAAAGGGGTTCAGCGTTACTGCGACATTCGCACGCGAGGACTTCATAACTGCCCGTTTGAATACCGTATTTACTCGAGTAATAGCCGCACTGTTTATGAAGAAAACCTGAGGGTTTGCCTTTCCGCGGAGCATGCGGTAGCAGCTTTTCTCGAGAAGTATCGAACAACACGCAAAGGGGTTCAGCGTTACTGCGACATTCGCACGCGAGGACTTCATAACTGCCCGTTTGAATACTGTATTTACTCGAGTAATAGCCGCACTGTTTATGAAGAAAACCTGAGGGTTTGCCTTTCCGCGGAGCATGCGGTAGCAGCTTTTCTCGAGAAGTATCGAACAACACGCAAAGGGGTTCAGCGTTACCGCGACATCTCGCACGCGAGGACTTCATAACTGCCCGTTTGAATACCGTATTTACTCGAGTAATAGCCGCACTGTTTATGAAGAAAACCTGAGGGTTTGCCTTTCCGCGGAGCATGCGGTAGCAGCTTTTCTCGAGAAGTATCGAACAACACGCAAAGGGGTTCAGCGTTACTGCGACATTCGCACGCGAGGACTTCATAACTGCCCGTTTGAATACCGTATTTACTCGAGTAATAGCCGCACTGTTTATGAAGAAAACCTGGGGGTTTGCCTTTCCGCGGAGCATGCGGTAGCAGCTTTTCTCGAGAAGTATCGAACAACACGCAAAGGGGTTCAGCGTTACTGCGACATTCGCACGCGAGGACTTCATAACTGCCCGTTTGAATACCGTATTTACTCGAGTAATAGCCGCACTGTTTATGAAGAAAACCTGAGGGTTTGCCTTTCCGCGGAGCATGCGGTAGCAGCTTTTCTCGAGAAGTATCGAACAACACGCAAGGGTTCAGCGTTACTGCGACATTCGCACGCGAGGACTTCATAACTGCCCGTTTGAATACCAGTATTTACTCGAGTAATAGCCGCACTGTTTATGAAGAAAACCTGAGGGTTTGCGCTTTCCGCGGAGCATGCGGTAGCAGCTTTTCTCGAGAAGTATCGAACAACACGCAAAGGGGTTCAGCGTTACTGCGACATTCGCACGCGAGGACTTCATAACTGCCCGTTTGAATACCGTATTTACTCGAGTAATAGCCGCACTGTTTATGAAGAAAACCTGAGGGTTTGCCTTTCCGCGGAGCATGCGGTAGCAGCTTTTCTCGAGAAGTATCGAACAACACGCAAAGGGGTTCAGCGTTACTGCGACATTCGCACGCGAGGACTTCATAACTGCCCGTTTGAATACCGTATTTACTCGAGTAATAGCCGCACTGTTTATGAAGAAAACCTGCAGGGTTTTGCCTTTCCGCGGAGCATGCGGTAGCAGCTTTTCTGCTCGAGAAGTATCGAACAACACGCAAAGGGGTTCAGCGTTACTGCGACATTCGCACGCGAGGACTTCATAACTGCCCGTTTTGAATACCGTATTTACTCGAGTAATAGCCGCACTGTTTATGAAGAAAACCTGAGGGTTTGCCTTTCCGCGGAGCATGCGGTAGCAGCTTTTCTCGAGAAGTATCGAACAACACGCAAAGGGGTTCAGCGTTACCGCGACATTCGCACGCGAGGACTTCATAACTGCCCGTTTGAATACCGTATTTACTCGAGTAATAGCCGCACTGTTTATGAAGAAAACCTGAGGGTTTGCCTTTCCGCGGAGCATGCGGTAGCAGCTTTTCTCGAGAAGTATCGAACAACACGCAAAGGGTTCAGCGTTACTGCGACATTCGCACGCGAGGACTTCATAACTGCCCGTTTGAATACCGTATTTACTCGAGTAATAGCCGCACTGTTTATGAAGAAAACCTGAGGGTTTGCCTTTCCGCGGAGCATGCGGTAGCAGCTTTTCTCGAGAAGTATCGAACAACACGCAAAGGGGTTCAGCGTTACTGCGACATTCGCACGCGAGGACTTCATAACTGCCCGTTTGAATACCGTATTTACTCGAGTAATAGCCGCACTGTTTATGAAGAAAACCTGAGGGTTTGCCTTTTCCGCGGAGCATGCGGTAGCAGCTTTTCTCGAGAAGTATCGAACAACACGCAAAGGGGTTCAGCGTTACTGCGACATTCGCACGCGAGGACTTCATAACTGCCCGTTTGAATACCGTGGTATTTACTCGAGTAATAGCCGCACTGTTTATAGAGAAGAAAACCTGCAGGGTTTGCCTTTCCGCGGAGCATGCGGTAGCAGCTTTTCTCGAGAAGTATCGAACAACACGCAAAGGGGTTCAGCGTTACTGCGACATTCGCACGCGAGGACTTCATAACTGCCCGTTTGAATACCGTATTTACTCGAGTAATAGCCGCACTGTTTATGAAGAAAACCTGAGGGTTTGCCTTTCCGCGGATGCCATGCGGTAGCAGCTTTTCTCGAGAAGTATCGAACAACACGCAAAGGGGTTCAGCGTTACTGCGACATTCGCACGCGAGGACTTCATAACTGCCCGTTTGAATACCGTATTTACTCGAGTAATAGCCGCACTGTTTATGAAGAAAACCTGAGGTTTGCCTTTCCGCGGAGCATGCGGTAGCAGCTTTTCTCGAGAAGTATCGAACAACACGCAAAGGGGTTCAGCGTTACTGCGACATTCGCACGCGAGGACTTCATAACTGCCCGTTTGAATACCGTATTTACTCGAGTAATAGCCGCACTGTTTATGAAGAAAACCTGAGGGTTTGCCTTTCCGCGGAGCATGCGGTAGCAGCTTTTCTCGAGAAGTATCGAACAACACGCAAAGGGTTCAGCGTTACTGCGACATTCGCACGCGAGGACTTCATAACTGCCCGTTTGAATACCGTATTTACTCGAGTAATAGCCGCACTGTTTATGAAGAAAACCTGAGGGTTTGCCTTTCCGCGGAGCATGCGGTAGCAGCTTTTCTCGAGAAGTATCGAACAACACGCAAAGGGGTTCAGCGTTACTGCGACATTCGCACGCGAGGAGCTTCATAACTGCCCGTTTGAATACCGTATTTACTCGAGTAATAGCCGCACTGTTTATGAAGAAAACCCGAGGGTTTGCCTTTCCGCGGAGCATGCGGTAGCAGCTTTTCTCGAAGTATCGAACAACACGCAAAAGGGGTTCAGCGTTACTGCGACATTCGCACGCGAGGACTTCATATGCTGCCCGTTTGAATACCGTATTTACTGAGTAATAGCCGCACTGTTTATGAAGAAAACCTGAGGGGTTTGCCTTTCCGGCGGAGCCATGCGGTAGCAGCTTTTCTCGAGAAGTATCGAACAACACGCAAAGGGGTTCAGCGTTACTGCGACATTCGCACGCGAGGACTTCATAACTGCCCGTTTGAATACCGTATTTACTCGAGTAATAGCCGCACTGTTTATGAAGAAAACCTGAGGTTTGCCTTTCCGCGGAGCATGCGGTAGCAGCTTTTCTCGAGAAGTATCGAACAACACGCAAAGGGGTTCAGCGTTACTGCGACATTCGCACGCGAGGACTTCATAACTGCCCGTTTGAATACCGTATTTACTCGAGTAATAGCCGCACTGTTTATGAAGAAAACCTGAGGGTTTGCCTTTCCGCGGAGCATGCGGTAGCAGCTTTTCTCGAGAAGTATCGAACAACACGCAAAGGGGTTCAGCGTTACTGCGACATTCGCACGCGAGGACTTCATAACTGCCCGTTTGAATACCGTATTTACTCGAGTAATAGCCGCACTGTTTATGAAGAAAACCTGAGGGTTTGCCTTTTCCGCGGAGCATGCGGTAGCAGCTTTTCTCGAGAAGTATCGAACAACACGCAAAGGGGTTCAGCGTTACTGCGACATTCGCACGCGAGGACTTCATAACTGCCCGTTTGAATACCGTATTTACTCGAGTAATAGCCGCACTGTTTATGAAGAAAACCTGAGGGTTTGCCTTTCCGCGGAGCATGCGGTAGCAGCTTTTCTCGAGAAGTATCGAACAACACGCAAAGGGGTTCAGCGTTACTGCGACATTCGCACGCGAGGACTTCATAACTGCCCGTTTGAATACCGTATTTACTCGAGTAATAGCCGCACTGTTTATGAAGAAAACCTGAGGGTTTGCCTTTCCGCGGAGCATGCGGTAGCAGCTTTTCTCGAGAAGTATCGAACAACACGCAAAGGGGTTCAGCGTTACTGCGACATTCGCACGCGAGGACTTCATAACTGCCCGTTTGAATACCGTATTTACTCGAGTAATAGCCGCACTGTTTATGAAGAAAACCTGAGGGTTTGCCCTTTCCGCGGAGCATGCGGTAGCAGCTTTTCTCGAGAAGTATCGAACAACACGCAAAGGGGTTCAGCGTTGCTGCGACATTCGCACGCGAGGACTTCATAACTGCCCGTTTGAATACCGTATTTACTCGAGTAATAGCCGCACTGTTTATGAAGAAAACCTGAGGGTTTGCCTTTCCGCGGAGCATGCGGTAGCAGCTTTTCTCGAGAAGTATCGAACAACACGCAAAGGGGTTCAGCGTTACTGCGACATTCGCACGCGAGGACTTCCATAACTGCCCGTTTGAATACCGTATTTACTCGAGTAATAGCCGCACTGTTTATGAAGAAAACCTGAGGGTTTGCCTTTCCGCGGAGCATGCGGTAGCAGCTTTTCTCGAGAAGTATCGAACAACACGCAAAGGGGTTCAGCGTTACTGCGACATTCGCACGCGAGGACTTCATAACTGCCCGTTTGAATACCGTATTTACTCGAGTAATAGCCGCACTGTTTATGAAGAAAACCTGAGGGTTTGCCTTTCCGCGGAGCATGCGGTAGCAGCTTTTCTCGAGAAGTATCGAACAACACGCAAGGGGTTCAGCGTTACTGCGACATTCGCACGCGAGGACTTCATAACTGCCCGTTTGAATACCGTATTTACTCGAGTAATAGCCGCACTGTTTATGAAGAAAACCTGAGGGTTTGCCTTTCCGCGGAGCATGCGGTAGCAGCTTTTCTCGAGAAGTATCGAACAACACGCAAAGGGGTTCAGCGTTACTGCGACATTCGCACGCGAGGACTTCATAACTGCCCGTTTGAATACCGTATTTACTCGAGTAATAGCCGCACTGTTTATGAAGAAAACCTGAGGGTTTGCCTTTCCGCGGAGCATGCGGTAGCAGCTTTTCTCGAGAAGTATCGAACAACACGCAAAGGGGTGCAGCGTTACTGCGACATTCGCACGCGAGGACTTCATAACTGCCCGTTTGAATACCGTATTTACTCGAGTAATAGCCGCACTGTTTATGAAGAAAACCCCGAGGGTTTGCCTCTCCGCGGAGCATGCGGTGCAGCTTTTCTCGAGAAGTATCGAACAACACGCAAAAGGGGTTCAGCGTTACTGCGACATTCGCACGCGAGGACTTCATAACTGCCCGTTTGAATACCGTATTTACTCGAGTAATAGCCGCACTGTTTATGAAGAAAACCTGAGGGTTTGCCTTTCCGCGGAGCATGCGGTAGCAGCTTTTCTCGAGAAGTATCGAACAACACGCAAAGGGGTTCAGCGTTACTGCGACATTCGCACGCGAGGACTTCATAACTGCCCGTTTGAATACCGTATTTACCCGAGTAATAGCCGCACTGTTTATGAAGAAAACCTTGAGGGTTTGCCTTTCCGCGGAGCTACGCGGTAGCAGCTTTTCTCGAGAAGTATCGAACAACACGCAAAGGGGTTCAGCGTTACTGCGACATTCGCACGCGAGGACTTCATAACTGCCCGTTTGAATACCGTATTTACTCGAGTAATAGCCGCACTGTTTATGAAGAAAACCTGAGGGTTTGCCTTTCCGCGGAGCATGCGGTAGCAGCTTTTCTCGAGAAGTATCGAACAACACGCAAAGGGGTTCAGCGTTACTGCGACATTCGCACGCGAGGACTTCATAACTGCCCGTTTGAATACCGTATTTACTCGAGTAATAGCCGCACTGTTTATGAAGAAAACCTGAGGGTTTGCCTTTCCGCGGAGCATGCGGTAGCAGCTTTTCTCGAGAAGTATCGAACAACACGCAAAGGGGTTCAGCGTTACTGCGACATTCGCACGCGAGGACTTCATAACTGCCCGTTTGAATACCGTATTTACTCGAGTAATAGCCGCACTGTTTATGAAGAAAACCTGAGGGTTTGCCTTTCCGCGGAGCATGCGGTAGCAGCTTTTCTCGAGAAGTATCGAACAACACGCAAAGGGGTTCAGCGTTACTGCGACATTCGCACGCGAGGACTTCATAACTGCCCGTTTGAATACCGTATTTACTCGAGTAATAGCCGCACTGTTTGCGAAGAAAACCTGAGGGTTTGCCTTTCCGCGGAGCATGCGGTAGCAGCTTTTCTCGAGAAGTATCGAACAACACGCAAAGGGGTTCAGCGTTACTGCGACATTCGCACGCGAGGACTTCATAACTGCCCGTTTGAATACCGTATTTACTCGAGTAATAGCCGCACTGTTTATGAAGAAAACCTGAGGGTTTGCCTTTCCGCGGAGCATGCGGTAGCAGCTTTTCTCGAGAAGTATCGAACAACACGCAAAGGGGTTCAGCGTTACTGCGACATTCGCACGCGAGGACTTCATAACTGCCCGTTTGAATACCGTATTTACTCGAGTAATAGCCGCACTGTTTATGAAGAAAACCTGAGGGTTTGCCTTTCCGCGGAGCATGCGGTAGCAGCTTTTCTCGAGAAGTATCGAACAACACGCAAAGGGGTTCAGCGTTACTGCGACATTCGCACGCGAGGAGTTCATAACTGCCCGTTTGAATACCGTATTTACTCGAGTAATAGCCGCACTGTTTATGAAGAAAACCTGAGGGTTTGCCTTCCGCGGAGCATGCGGTAGCAGCTTTTCTCGAGAAGTATCGAACAACACGCAAAGGGGTTCAGCGTTACTGCGACATTCGCACGCGAGGACTTCATAACTGCCCGTTTGAATACCGTATTTACTCGAGTAGTAGCCGCACTGTTTGGCGAAGAAAACTCCGAGGGTTTGTTTTCCGGCGGAGCATGCGGTAGCAGCCGAGAAGCGCATCGAACAACACGCAAAGGGTTCAGCGTTACTGCGACATTCGCACGCGAGGACTTCATAACTGCCCGTTTGAATACCGGTATTTACTCGAGTAATAGCCGCACTGTTTATGAAGAAAACCTGAGGGTTTGCCTTTCCGCGGAGTTACGCAGCAGCTTTTTCTCGAGAAGTTATCGAACAACACGCAAAGGGGTTCAGCGTTACTGCGACATTCGCACGCGAGGACTTTACAACTGCCTGTTTGAATACCGTGTATTTACTCATAATAGCCGCACTGTTTATGAAGAAAACCTGGAGGGTTTGCTCTTCTGCGGAGCATGCGGTAGCAGCTTTTCTGAGAAGTATCGAACAACACGCAAAGGGGTTCAGCGTTACTGCGACATTCGCACGCGAGGATTCTCAGCAATCGCCCGTTTGAATACCGTATTTACTCGAGTAATAGCCGCACTGTTTATGAAGAAAACCTGAGGGTTTGCCTTTCCGCGGGAGTTACGCGGTAGCAGCTTTTCTCGAGAAGTATCGAACAACACGCAAAGGGGTTCACGCGTTACTGCGACATTCGCACGCGAGGACTTCATAACCGCCCGTTTGAATACCGCATTTACCTCGAGTAATAGCCGCACTGTTTATGAAGAAAACCTGAGGGTTTGCCTTTCCGCGGAGCATGCGGGTAGCAGCTTTTCTCGAGAAGTATCGAACAACACGCAAAGGGGTTCAGCGTTACTGCGACATTCGCACGCGAGGACTTCATAACCGCCCGTTTGAATACCGTATTTACCTGAGTAATAGCCGCACTGTTTATGAAGCGAAAACCGAGGTTTGCCTTTCCGCGGAGCATGCGGTAGCAGCTTTTCTCGAGAAGTATCGAACAACACGCAAAGGGGTTCAGCGTTACTGCGACATTTGCACGCGAGGACTTCATAACTGCCTGTTTGAATACCGTATTTACTCGAGTAATAGCCGCACTGTTTATGAAGAAAACCTGAGGGTTTGCCTTTCCGCGGAGCATGCGGTAGCAGCTTTTCTCGAGAAGTATCGAACAACACGCAAAGGGGTCTACAGTTACTGCGACATTCGCACGCGAGGACTTCATAACTGCCCGTTTGAATACCGTATTTACTCGAGTAATAGCTTACTGTTTATGAAGAAAACCTGAGGTTTGCCTTTCCGCGGAGTTACGTAGCAGCTCGAGAAGTATCGAACAACACGCGGGTTCAGCGTTACTGCGACATTCGCATGCGAGGACTTCATAACTGCCCGTTTGAATACCGTATTTACTCGAGTAATAGCCGCACTGTTTATGAAGAAAACCTGAGGGTTTGCCTTTCCGCGGAGCATGCGGTAGCAGCTTTTCTCGAGAAGTATCGAACAACACGCAAAGGGGTTCAGCGTTAATGCGACATTCGCACGCGAGGACTTCATAACTGCCCGTTTGAATACCGTATTTACTCGAGTAATAGCCGCACTGTTTATGAAGAAAACCTGAGGGTTTGCTCTTCGCGGAAAGGTGGTAGCAGCTTTTCTCGAGAAGTATCGAACACGCAAAGGGGGTGCAGCGTTACTGCGACATTCGCACGCGAGGACTTCCATAACTGCCCGTTTGAATACCGTGTATTTACTCGAGTACAGCTGCACTGTTTATGAAGAAACTCCGAGGGTTTGCCTTTCCGCGGAGCCATGCGGTAGCAGCTTTTCTCGAGAAGCATCGAACAACACGCAAAGGGGTTCAGCGTTACTGCGGACATTCGCACGCGAGGACTTCATAACTGCCCGTTTGAATACCGTATTTACCGGAGTAATAGCCGCACTGTTTATGAAGAAAACCTGAGGGTTTGCTCGCGATACGCGGTAGCAGCTTTTCCTGGAGAAGTATCGAACAACACGCAAAGGGGTGCAGCGTTACTGCGACATTCGCACGCGAGGACTTCATAACTGCCCGTTTGAATACCGTATTTACCTCGAGTAATAGCCGCACTGTTTATGAAGAAAAACCTGAGGGTTTGCCTTTTCCGCGGAGCATGCGGTAGCAGCTTTTCTCGAGAAGTATCGAACAACGCGCAAAGGGGTTCAGCGTTACTGCGACATTCGCACGCGAGGACTTCATAACTGCCCGTTTGAATACCGTATTTACTCGAGTAATAGCCGCACTGTTTATGAAGAAAACCTGAGGGTTTGCCTTTCCGCGGAGCATGCGGTAGCAGCTTTTCTCGAGAAGTATCGAACAACACGCAAAGGGGTTCAGCGTTACTGCGACATTCGCACGCGAGGACTTCAGTAACTGCCCGTTTGAATACCGTATTTACTCGGAGTAATAGCCGCACTGTTTATGAAGAAAAACTCCGAGGGTTTGCTCTTCCGCGTGGAGCATGCGGTAGCAGCTTCTTCTCGAGAAGTATCGAACAACACGCAAAGGGGTTCAGCGTTACTGCGACATTCGCACGCGAGGACTTTGCATAACTGCCCGTTTGAATACCGTATTTACTCGAGTAATAGCCGCACTGTTTATGAAGAAAACTCCGAGGGTTTGCCTTTCCGCGGAGCATGCGGTAGCAGCTTTTCTTCGAGAAGTATCGAACAACACGCAAAGGGGTGCAGCGTTACCGCGACATTCGCACGCGCGAGGACTTCATAACTGCCCGTTTGAATACCGTATTTACCTCGAGTAATAGCCGCACTGTTTATGAAGAAAAAACCCGAGGGTTTGCCTTTCCGCGGAGCCATGCGGTAGCAGCTTTTCTCGGAGAAGTATCGAACAACACGCAAAGGGGTTCAGCGTTACTGCGACATATCTGCACGCGAGGACTTCATAACTGCCCGTTTGAATACCGTATTTACTCTGAGTAATAGCCGCACTGTTTATGAAGAAAACCTGAGGGTTTGCCTTTTCCGCGGAGCATGCGGTAGCAGCTTTTCTCGAGAAGTATCGAACAACACGCAAAGGGGTGCAGCGTTACTGCGACATTCGCACGCGAGGACTTCATAACTGCCCGTTTGAATACCGTATTTACCGAGTAATAGCCGCACTGTTTATGAAGAAAACCTGAGGGTTTGCTCTTCCGCGGAGCATGCGGGTAGCAGCTTTTCTCGAGAAGTATCGAACAACACGCAAAGGGGTTCAGCGTTACTGCGACATTCGCACGCGAGGACTTCATAACTGCCCGTTTGAATACCGTATTTACTCGAGTAATAGCCGCACTGTTTATGAAGAAAACCTGAGGGTTTGCCTTTCCGCGGAGCATGCGGCTTGCCAATCACCGCGATCGGCAGCATGGTTGCAGCGGTTTACAGGACAGAGATATCGTCTTAACGCGAAGATACCATCTGTGAAGATTGTATTTGCATCGAGAATCGTGTTCTCGAAGAGTCATACGCTATGTTAGTTTTCCGCGGAACGCGATGATTGGCTGTATATGTACCCTGCGGGAAAGCAGCACGCAAAGGGCACTTTGTGCATAAATAGTGAGGCTATTACTCCCGAGTAAATACGGTACTTATACCGAGTATTTCTGCACCAGGAACGAGCTGACGGCGCCGACGGGCCCTGAAAAGGGCGCATGTGAAATAGTAGTTATAATATACTCAGCGTTCCTGCGCGTGATAGAGCAGAAACAAACCGCCACCGGGCACAGAGACGCCTCCGATGCTCCTTCCCATGGAAGTGACAGGTGCTCCTCGCGACCTCAGTCGGAAACAGCATCGGGAAGAAAAAAACTCTCCGCTATGTAATAAATCGATTCCATCTCAAAGGTTCTCTCCACGAAATCTATTCCTAGGCATTTCATCGTCTGCGTAGCAGCATGTATGACATTTTGGTGCGTGCAACATATAGTATGTGCCATTAAACAAGAACAACAAAAAGTCACGCGATAAAGTTTACTTTGAAGGGCGGCATTGATGGTGGTATTCCTTTTCCACAGAAATAAAGGTATGTTTTATTCTGGCATGAATGATCAACAAATGCCTCCGAACAACAGTCTTAAGATTGGCAAATGCAGCGGCACTGCTCACTTTGTAGCGGCTACGGAGTCTGGAATCTCCCTGCTCTTGCTGCACGTAAGTTCGTGGTTCTTTTAACTTTAGCTACTCAAAGTTAAATGAGTCCTTTAGGTATAAATCATTCGATTAGTTTTACCTGCTCCTACTCATTTGGTCGGCAGAATTGCCGAACGCATAACCACTCTATACGCCATCAATGTGCGCGCGAAACAGAAGCTAAGAAGGACTGAAGCCGCGCGCTTTGGATGTGCGTGCCGCGCACTTACCCTTGTGCAGTGCAACCAAAGTGCGAAGCAGCACGATCGCGTTTCTATCTTTTGTTTCAATGGCACTTAAGTATTATAATGATATGATATAGTTTTTAAATTGTATTAACTGAATATTGCTTAGAGGAGCACACCACTCACTAGCCCATCAAAGAGGAGCCAGAAACGTGATCTTCTCTATTAAATCTGTAAAATAAGAGTGGAGAATCTAATAATTTCTCTCTTTCGGCAATTTTTCGGAAGGTTCCAAGCAGTGCAGGACTCATCCCGACCGAATGCAGCAACGGATTAGGCTCGAGCACTGCGTCGCCACCAGTCGGCTGCTCAGTAGCAAGCAATCCCAACTTGAATATTCTGGTTTGCGTTCGTGGCTAATGGATGGGCAGTGTGCAAAGCCGAAGCGACCCTAGCGGCTGGGGGGTATATTGGGAAATGGCTGGTAACGAAGAGCCAAATTTTGGTTTCGTCCATCGTACCACGGCGTACCTCGCCGTATAGTTTTCGTGAATTGGTCCACATGTGAAAGTTATGCCATAAGTGCACATTTCTTCTCATCACTTCATTGGACAGTAAACGCTTCAAGGCGAAAGCAAACCACGTCGCAACAAGGAAGCTCAATTCAACGCCGGTCGGCGTACACTGCTTTCCGCACCAATTCGATGTGTGTTTTTGCTTTTGATTTCTCTCGATTTCGTGGCGGGCCAGCACCAAAATTAGCATCGGACTTTCACAATGTCCTCGTTTTCTATCTAGCATTCTGAAGTCAACTTTTTCACTTTTACTGTTGCGACGCGGTTTGCTTTGTCCTTCGATACCTCACGGTCTGATAAATCCAGGAAAAGAAAAGTATACTTGCTGAATCACGAGCACAGGTGTATCAACTCCCCGACCTCAGGAAGGTACGCTCCGGTGCAATAAGAGAGGTCCGCGGTGTCCGCGACTGGCCGTGCTACGATGGAGGAAAACGCAGCTCAGATATCTTCGTTGACAGTCGTTTCCCAGAATGCACCTCATGATGCTACTCGGTACGCGTTGATTTTTGATGTTTTGGCATGATGGACATGGATGAAAAAATTATTATCACTGTTTTCGCTCCGTCCGCTTTCGCATGTTGCAGGAGTGGTAACCTTAGCGCACCACCGCTTTTCCCATGTGCTGCGATTCTTTCACAAATGTACTGACTTAGTGGTTTTCGACAAAGCTCAGCAAGTTTCTAATTTGAACAATATGTTTCCTTTTACTAATTAAAGTGATCCAACAAATATTAGTTAATTATTCAACTTATCACGACGATTAGCCGCCTATATAATGTCCACTTGGCGGTATAACATACGTGATTATTACTAGACTAGTGTAGCCTTAACGGGATTTTAAAAACGAAGATAAAAATATAAACTAAACATCCTGTATATGTAATATAAATGTAAAAAAAAAAGTTAAGATTGCAGCACCACGGCCGTGGTAGTTAGTACATTCGTATGTGGCGTAAATGCCGTGTAAGCGATTGCTTCTATTCCTTTTTTCAGCAAGGTGGCCTTAGGAGGTTTCTGAGATCGCCTAAAAATGGTGATAACTTCTCTGCGGGCTCTAAGCATCCTAGAAATCCATAAATCAACGATCCGCGGCCGATTTTCTTATTAAAAAAAGCAATCAAAGATCGAACACACTGAGATCATCTCGGGCGATCGGAGGAGCATTGTCCGGGCAGCCAGGACGACACGTGACAAATGAAAACGCGACATTTCGTTGCGATTGCAAACGACGTTATTACAAAACATGTATGCTTTTGTAGATGATAAAATCAAATAAGAGCCGTCGAAAAATTATAATTTTTCGCGGAGAGGGAACTTAATACTGCAATAATCGTCTAAAAAACAACGCACATTTTTTTTTTTTTCGGGAGTGATGTGCTTGATCGTTAGCTCTCGAGCGATCGAGCGCGTGGTCGCTGGGTTGAATCGTAGTCCGGGCTGTAGGGGCAACGAGCGCGCGCATTCGAGATTTCACTCCGCGGTTCCACCGGTCGGAGGCGCGAGGATCCTTCGCTTGCTATTGGCTGACAGTGGTCCTGGTTTCGGAACATGCTCCTCCCATCGCCGGAGATGAAATCGGTGTGTTGCGATCTTTGCATGATTGCTTTTTTAATAGGAAAATCAGCCGCGTATCGTCATGATTTAGGGGTTTCTAGGATGCTTAGAGCCAGCAGAGTGAGTTATCGCCATATTTAGGCGATCTCAGAAATCTCCTCAGAGCACCTTTAAGTCCAGACGCAGCCGACTCTACGAGGCTAAGGGGGCCAATCGCGTAGCGTCAAAATCGCAAGTCACTGTGCCTTTTCTGTTTACTATAGGATCAGCGATGATGGAACGCGTACAGAAACATGACGAGCACCGAACACCATGATGGTGCGCTTTTGGAAACTCTCGATTCGTGCCATCAACTTTTAGCGTCGGCTGCGTCTGGACTTAAAGGTGAAACGATGGAAAGGCGACATTGCCGCGTGCGGAGTGGAGTATGAATATTTGTTTTTCTTAAAGCGTGCGTGGTGGAGTTGGCAACGCAATCTGCTGTCACACAGAGGAATGGGGTTCGAAACCCGCTCGGGTCGGATCCTTATTAATGCGTTAGCATTATTACCCACATGACAGGGAAAAGCTGATGGCGTCCGTCCGTGTAAAAATCAGTGGAAAGAGAAGTGCGCAGCATAGAGAGGAGGAGAGTAGTGAAGGAGAAACGCCAGAAACACTGCGACCTAACGTTTTCAACGCTCTCTTGGTCTGAATCCATGCAATGGACAAATTGTTTTCTGAACAGTTTAAACAGACAACAAGTACGTCCGTTAAAAAAAAAATCCACCTCTGGTTAGGTCGATATTATGAGCGCTTTTGGTGAAAACTAAAGCGTTTGTGGCGATAGCCAGTGTTGGAGGAAGAAGATCGCGTGGTAATAAAAGGCCGGAGCAGTTCGATCTTGGAAATCATCAGAGGTAGACCGCCTTTCGTCAGTTTCTCCACATTATCACATCCGGGTCACCAATGTGGAGAGACTGGCGAAAGGCGACTACCTCTGATGAAATCCAAGATCGAACTCATCCGGCTTTTTATTACCACACGCTCTTCTTACTCCAGCAGTGGCTATCGCAACACGTTCATATGAACGGGAGCCGTCTAACTCCGGTGACTGAATCCCAGAGCCTACTCAAAATTGAGTATTATTAGATCGATTACATCGCTTCCGCCCACAGAAAAGCAACTTCAGGGGGGAAGACAACTGTTTCGTTGGGTACGACCGTATTGATCTGTTTACAAATAAGGTTAGACCAGTGGTTTTCAAACGGGAGTCCGCGCGGACACTTTTGGGTTTCTGAAGGCCTTCTTGGGGCCTCCGTAGCCCTCTACTTTCAGTCAAGCCGAGCAATAAAACTTATATTATTATTAATTCTGGCTGTCCCACAAAGCTAAATGAACCAAACAACGTGTTTCGAGTGAGTAGGCTTGATTACTCTCCGTTTCAGAGCTTCAAAATGGATTTGCACGCATTTAGTTTTCTTATTTACCCATCAGCTCTGTCAAACCAGAAGGGGTTTCCGAAACATCAGTGGCTGAGAGCCACTAGGTTAGACAGTGGATTCTGACTTTCAAATGACAAAACTGTTAGGAAATGAGATCGACCAATGGGAAAGGTATAGAATTGAATTCAGCGGTTAAAGAGTGCGAGAAAATACATTCTCTAACAAACAAACTTTATAATAAATAAGAATAAATCTACTACTAAGGCATTTCCCAGCATATATAGTTGTTTGCAGTGTATCAAAACGAGCTCCTTTGCAACTGCGCTTGCCGAGCAACACGTTTCTCGAGAAGAGCGAATCACAGGTGCAGGCCTCATGCATGCTGCAACCAATGCCACTACCTCAACGTGATCTCGTAAACATACATGGCTATAGAAATCTTAATTCAGAATCATTTCAAATTTGAGAGAGAAATTTCATCGGAGCATAAAGGCTTCGATGGACTTTCTGAGTTAGAAAATCAACAAGTGTTAGGAAATCAACTCAATATCGTACGCAAAAATCGTCCCACGCGAATTTCGAAAAAAAAAATCAGTGATAATTCTTGCACATAAATCTTAAATATAGTTGGGTTAAAAACCCAACCATATTTGATATTTAAATAATCTCGTTATTCTAAAATAGGATCGAACGATTTTCGCATTTCTAAATTTCTTGAGATTTTTTCATGTCTTTTTGAAGATGCGTTCCAATCTTGAACTCCTAGAATTAGTATATTAGGACTTGAACCATGACAAATGATAACCGTATGCTTTGCTTACTTGGTATGTTGAGTTTGGGAGATAGAATAAAAAAACAAATGATCCTTTTCAACGCGCAGGTCCCTATTGGCGACGAGCGCCACCAAAAGCGTTGCCGTGGTTGTCGTCCCACGAATGGCCACACGCTCACTGTGACGTCTCTAGCAGGACTTATTCTACTTTCAACGTCAGAAATAAACGTAAAGTCACACCAACAACTTTTAATGTGTTGGTTTAAGAACCAGAAGACTCCAGCTTCGGCTGTGCGCACCATCGAACTCGTCGTTAGCAAATGATATACTGGTCCTGACGTCACGGGCATGAACCATAAGAGGGCACCATCGAAATATCTTGTTTCAAATAGAGCACCAAGGAGCATGCTGCCAATGTAGTTACGGGGGATCGGTGGCCGAGTGTGCTATACTTCGTTTCAGCTTTGGTCCGAGCGCGGCTAATGTTATGAGCCGAAGGGCCAATCAAAGAGCGCAAAAAGCGCAGCGTCATGGCGTGCTCTCTGCGCTTGATAAAACTAGCCGGCGGAGGAGCACGCAGAAAGAGACGGCGAATACCGGCTGGTCCTATCAACTGCAGGGAGCACGCAATGACGTTGTGCCTCTTTCGCTGTTTGATTGGCCATTCGGCTCATAACATCAGCCGCGCTCGGACCGAAGCTGAAACGAAGTATAGCACACCGCAACTCGGAGCACAGGAAGCGAAAGCTCACGCTGCAGAACCCAGGGTATCTGGGTTCAATCCCCGCTCCTGCCCGCTTTCATCTGGATGAGCATCGTATCGGCGGCGAGCGGTCGTGTACCACATAACGCGTGATGCACGTTAATTACCCCAGGCTAGCATTCGTACTGCACTGGCGAAATTTATTGTCAACGGCATAAACCAGTGTCGCGAAGCACCTCAAAGGCAGACCATCCTTAAGCTGTATAAACACGAGCGTAGTTTTTTTTATTATTATTATTAATATTTGGCCATTGTAGACACAAGCGCTGCACGTGCTGGCAGCTAAATAAACAACTGGTTTATATTTATAAAAGTTGCAGTTTACAGCTGCATTCAGCAACGCCTTATTCTGGTCATTTACTTCGCGTCTTTTATATAAATAAGGCGAGGGCGTGCATTGCGTGTACCTATACGTCCCTACCATTCACCTAGGTGGTTTGGTAATATGGAGAAAGGTATATTCCAGAAATTTGTCTTTTTACGTTTCACGCGCTCGTTGTCGCGTCGTACACACCGGGTACCATACCCAAATTTTATGTCGCGAAAGGTATGTAAATTTAACGCTAAAGGCAAAAGACGGAAAACACAAATTAATTCGTTAATTTCTTGTTAAAAAATGAATTTGTTCTTGGCGTGGCAGTGCGCGAATTCTGGGAGAGAAGTGAGAAGATATTAATATGTTCATCTTATTTCGTAGGTACAGTCGCCACTAAAAAACAATTGCACAAGTGATCGACGGCTGGAGTGATAACATCGCCACAGGCGTTGGCGTACCTAGGAGTGATGCGCCCATGGCAAATAGGTTTTTTCGTGCCCCTGATGACTACGATTTTGTGCAAAATCCCGCGCGTCCCCGAAAGGAGACTGTTTGTGTCTCAGCATATCGATTCATCTGCATTGTACTGAACAAACACGGAAGAAAGATACCAAACAAAATAAGCTCCTGTCGAACCACCTCCTAATCCTCGTCTCGCGCCCATTTTTTGCTGTATGCGAAAAACGTAGGCATTGAAAACTTGAATTGGCTTTAAATAACTTTGAACGACGCAGAAGAGAAACCATACCATACATGCGCATCGTACGAGTAAGTAGAGAAATACAAAAAGAAACCCAGGCACCACGCAGGGAGACTGCGGTGGCGTTCGTTTTTTTTTTTTTTTTGCTTTTGCAGCACCGCTAGCAAGCTTGTTGCTCATGGCCTTCCATGACTGTACATTTCTGCGGTTTTTACACTACATTTCAAACAAAGTTTCTCAAAACAGTGCAGCCGCGCAGCTACCGCAGTCCCCCTCCTGCGTGGTGGAGTTAGCATAAACAAACATGGCGGTCGCCATGGAACAGAGAAAATGCTGGTCTTATGTGAAAGCAGAAAACAGTAGAGAAATCAAAGCGCTCCATCTGCTGTCTGTCATCAGTGTTGCGCCCTGGGATGGTTGGACGCCGGGCTGTCCGGGCGGCCGCCGGATTAAGGCACGAGGAGAGCTTTCGGGCCGTGGTGCCCGTTATCCGATTCTAACCCAGGGCTTCCAACTCGGGTACTCGTCTCCCCGGGCGCCATATCAATTCAGAGCCTTGCGCGGATAACAGTTTGATCATCGGCATCCGATCCACATCCGCATACTTAGTATCCGCAGCCGAACCGCATCCGCGAAATTCGGAACCGCGTCCGACTCTCAATGCGCGCATTTATTTTACATCATGCAATCAAGCATGAATAAAAATTAAAAAAAACGTCATCTGGATGGTATCCTATTAGCCGTTTGCTTATCTTTGTACAAAAAACTCTTCGTGTCAGAATACGGTGAAAGTCATTTTATCGTATTAATAAAATAAGCGATCATCCTTCCACAGGACACTTGGCATCGCTGGAAAGATGATCGCAGTTGTCAGATCGTCTTGGGAGTCCGTGACACTGACACTCTGTCTGGAAGATGAGCTCAAAAGGAAGGAAATTGAATATTTATTTTCCTTTTTGCTTTGTAAAACCCACTTCAAGGAAACGCATATTTTATAAGCATAAAAAAGAACAAATTACTGACTAATAACATCGTGTATTTTTATTTAGGCTCAACAATAAAAAAGCGGGAGAGGAAAGGCGTTCACTTCCCGCAGCAAAGTACTCGTGTATATGTGTCAAGGCACAAGTACATTACTGGGAAAATATCCCAATATTCAATAATGGTCCCACCTCCTATCGGTTTCAGTTTTAAACACCAACCCCCCAACTGCAGGCTCGGATTCCATGTACGTAAGTTGAACTTGCCAACTGTAAAGAAAACACACACACACACACACACACACACACACACACACACACACACACACACACACACACACACACACACACACACACACACACACACACACACACACACACACACACACACACAGCACACGACACACGCACACATACACACACACACGCGCGCGCAACGTTTTACTTGTCGAGGTTGGTGTGTAAAAGAAACTGAATGTCGTCAACATGGACGGATTTAAATTGGGTTGCCTTTTTTAAATTAATACCCGCTAATGAGACGTCTCTGTCCGTTGGTGCACTTGATGCTGGAATGACATGCATGAACTGCGCTACAGGGGTGAGGTACGAAATCTCGTGCTGGCGCAAGTTCCACCACTCCAGAGGATAGAATTAAGTCTCCTCCATCTACTTGTAAAAAAAGAAGCCACCTGTAGTCTGCTTCTATTTTCTTGTGGCTTGTACTCTTTGGGTTTCCTTTGCCCGAAGGACACTTTCCGCTCTGTCCCTGCCAAACAAGCACACGCTCTACCAGGCCGTCTGATGCACCTGCATTCTTTACTTTTTCTAGGGACAGCATTTTTTGGCGAGGGTGAACGTTCTAAAGAGATCTTCTTTTGTAAGTATAAAATCTTTCTTGACGTAAAAATACAAAACAAAAAAATTTTTTTCGACTGTTATTTTTTATTTAAAAGAGTACTGTGCCCCCGCAATATATTCTTTGATGCGCGGTCGCGCACGTTTATGGGCCGCCTCGGCCAAAGTGTTGCCGAGGCGGCCCGCAGATAGCCGCATCCGATCCGCATCCGATCCGCTATTCGCCGAACCTGAATCATTTTTATCCGCATCCGCCAGTTAACTAGGGATGTCCGCGTATGATCCGCGGGTAATCTGCGCATATGTAGGGCTCTACATAAAAGAGAAGCCCGGGAGCATGTCACCACCCCGCCCCCCTGCAACACATGAACACACACACAGACCCTAGGTATTCCACTGGCCATAGGTGGCGCTGCGTTGTTGGGAGTACACCGAGATCGAGAGTGGTCGGAAGTTTTATTCCGAATACCTTTTTCTTGCCATATCTGTACTGTCGTCATAATCCTTGCCAGTTCGGCGCCTCAAAGGCACCTACTGACGGGAGAACAGTGAATAAAAAAAGATAACGCAACTCTCAACGTGCAAAAAAGAAAGGAAACGAAAAGAGACTCTATGTACACAGTTATGCAAGGGCTGTGAAGGTCTGAGGCAGAAAATCGGCATTCCGATGGCGTACTTTGCGAATGGCAATTGCCTGCCGACCTCCTCCTCGCTACAAATATGGCATCCACCAGGCAATCTTGATCCCTCTGTGTTCGCGTGACTGCAGCACCACGTGTCGCCCTTTCGACGGCCCGAATCGCTCCTTTGCGCTTATATTTTTCAGTGCCAACGTACAGCACATACATAGACTGTAAAACACGAATACTGCATAAACTTACTTTGATGCATCGTTTAAATGTAACATACAACCGCGGGTCTCGTATTTGTTCCGCCCAAAACATACGCCACTGAGCATATTGGGGAAGAGATGAAGCAGTTACGCACCTGATAGCTGGCCAACACACAGTGGAAGAAACGGACGCTAACTGCCTGCTTCGGTGTCTAACGAGTGACTGAAAAGGACAGTATAGAATGCTCGCGTGACTCGTGAGATTTAGATTGTGACCAACGGCTTCTGCAACTAATATCACAGATCAGTACTCACGCAACTGCTAACCTACAAAAAGGACCATACGAAACAACTCCGGTACCGCCTTCAGTGAGATTTGCACTCACGCGTGCCTTGGAGCCTGCAGTGCTTCCGCGTCACTTGCTGCCAAGCATTCATACAACTTTTTGCGATAGACGGTATAGAAGAAACCCCGGTAGCGTTCCCATCTTCCACTCGCGTCCACAACAAGTCGCCACTTGTCCTGGTACCGAATGGTGTGCTCCAAATGCGCAGTGCACGTCATCGCAACTATATTGAACACGAGGTCGTGAGCGAGTGTCCACCGATGCTTTGATCGTACCTGCAGGGCCGAAGACGAGCGCTGACGCAGCAGCAAGATGAGCAGCTGAGCTAGTGCTCCTGGCTAAGCAGTGAGCCACCTTCCGAGCGTAGGGAGCACGTGACAACTGAAGGCATCATAGTGGATCATGTTCATGATGCACAAGTATCCTAACATCACGTCGGCAGGCTTCAAGGAATAAAAAAATAGCCCGCGCTTAGTCTTATAATTACAATTAAGAAACAAAACTTCTGGCTCATTACCATTACGTTTTATCTTGCTTGCCTCACAGCGCCCAGTTCATAATTCCTAAAGTTGGAAGTTAGTATCATCTACGGTCGGATACAGGTTAAGGATGCTCCAAATAAACGCCTCCAAGTACCAGCCACGGTAGTGGAATCCCTCCGCAGACCAACCAGGAAAAACAGGAGCCATAACGCCTTGGTCGCGGACTATTTGCGCGTCGCAGAGCAACAGTGATTGGCGGTAATGAGGATGGGGGAGCAGCTTCTGGCGCGCTCTTTACTTGTATTTCACTATAATAGTCACTCTAGAGATTTTCCCACAGTTCGCTCTGTTAACAAATTATTATCCCAATGAGTAGATAATGCGTGAGTCTCACCCACAGAATGCCTTCAACGTCCTCATTGCGACGGACATCTAGTTCAGGGTCAACCAGAGGTGCATTGCTTTTCTGAACATCACGCACTTTCCATGCTTGTTTGGAAATGGCTGTTTACTTGGGAACTTCTTTGTGAGAACACTACCCTTCCACTTCTCGCATCCTCATACAGCTCATCATTTACGTACCGCTTCAATTCACAAAAGGCATAATCACTGGATTGCGCGCACTAGCTTCGGCTACGAACACCGACACTTCTAGAATAAAGAGCTGTGGTAGCGAGGAAGCGTGCACGAAACCATCCTGAGACACGGCAATTGGACTATAGTGCCGGGACGACACCGGCAAAGGGACGACAGCGTCACCAAGCGTCCTTATGTTAGTCGAAGAAATAACGGAAAAGACAACGCCGAAATAACCCGGTTGCTCCCTTATTTCGCTATATACTCCCACGTTTGTCGTCGCATTTATTTATCTAAATCCCTCTCTCTTGAGGACAATGTTTACTCAAACAGCGAGGGAAATACGCATATTTTTTACTTTCTTTCGTAATCTGCTCAACGTAAAGCTTATAATACATTGCAGCTTGCTCACAACGTAAAATAATTAAGCGGTTACTTTTTTTTTTTTTTTTTGCAATGGACGTAGTGATTTGGGGCGATTTTTCCAACTTTAAACGCGGGAATCGTAGCGCAGCGTAACGTGCTCGGCTTTCGTATGCTGTGGGGAGTACAAGTTCAGTTCCGTGGCCAATGATGGACATTGAAAACTCACCGACCCGGACACTCCCAGTGCGTCCTCGGACTGGGCGTCACATACTTCACGGGTGCTCAGTGAGCCTGTCCCACCTAATATACGGGACTGAGAAGACCACAGGCACGAGATCGCGGTTTTGAAACTTGATTTTACGGAACGAGTTTTCGCGCTACGTGGACACGTTTCGAAGCAAGGAGCGCGAGCTAGTTGGAGCTTGTCGCCTTCGCTGCCCCTGACTGCTCAAAGCAATGTATAAAACGTCACATCCAACTCACAGCGTGATTCTAAAAGTAAGAATAGTTATACTAGAGCTTCGCCTCCTTGAATTTACTGTTTTTATTTTAGCTAATGTATAATTTCTTATGTTCACTCAATAGCTGTGGTAGTTTTAACCTGCACATGTACTGTCGATGTTGCTTAACCTTTTAGGGGGCTTGTAACCTGTCAAGCCGTTCCTACAGCTTTTTGCCCAGCTCCCACCACTGTATCAATGGCAAATAAATCTATTTGAACTGATTTGATAAACTCCAGAGCCCATCACGTGTGCGTTCATCGCTTCGGAAACCGAGCAAAGCGCGCGACATACGCACTAACGCTGAAAATGGCTCCGACGGAGACATCCGAAATCATTGGATCCTGGGAAATTAATGACATTGCCTTTCCCGCCTGCTAGCCGGACATAAACGGACGTTAACATACAGACGATCAAAACCTCGCAAGGCGACTGGCTGATCGGTCTCTCGTTTCCACTGCAATCGCCGTTTCGGCCTTTACAAAACTTCGAAAGGGTCGTTCTGAACCATTCGCGCCAAGATCGCTATGACGCGTCATCGTATTCGCACTGAAAGCGCTCCTCGCCGGTGTAGCATCTCTTGCACCATGTGCGCAATCAACTTATCTCCACAGATTTGTTAAAATAAATTGTTCTTCTTGCGTACTTCAAGACAGGAAAATTATTTTTCAATGCCTCCAAGCACCAACGCCGCCATGTGGTTGTGGTGCGAGGCTGTGGGCATATCTCGCCGATGTGTGGACAACAAAATCTCTCTATACAAGAAATGTGTTAATAAATCAACCGGTCACCGGGAATTTGAATCGGCTCACCAAGAGTAAAGGGGTCAAGGAGAAACGGCTCATTCCATGGACCAAAACGACGAGTATACGAGCATAGTGGAAAGTATAGCATAGCGCTATTTTCCCAGGATTCAATGACTTTAGCTGCCTTAAAAGGTTTCATACTGGTTGCGTGTGCCTCGCTTCTTTGTGTTCTTTTAATCAGACAGTTCTTACCTGGCAGAGACGCCCAATACTGTAGCAGTCCAGTAATTGCGTGCACATAGTTTTTAGACGTACCATTTTGCGACAAAAGCATGATTTCTCTTTCCTCGCTTATAGCTTCCAACCGAGCACGTCATGTTGAACTAATTACAATATACGTGGTGACCAAGAACACGTTCGTGCCCATACTTTTCATCGTTATAAATTTTGGAACTAATCGAAAGCCTCGGACCAGTAGCCAAAACATCCGAGACGGTTAAAAAGAGCAAACGAATATACTGGCAAAAATAAATGAAATAGAAAGCTTCTGAACGGCAGACGCGAAATTAAGGTGACAAAAGACGAAGCTAGATAAATTTCTCAAAGTTATCAATAATACCAGTGAGAGTCCCACGGCCGCTTCAAAAACTCGTCATCGCCTGTGAAACTATTTCCTACGGAGTATGTGCACGCATAAAAAGAACATCCCACGGACCACGAGTTCCACTTTTTATTGGGACATCTGTGAACGGCAAACGGTGCAGGTGGCGGTGGTTCTGTGAGGCTAGAGGAAGACGGCGGAATGCGTCTTCCTTCATGACTTTTGATTATATTGACTGCCAGAAGCTCGAGATGCTGTCGTTGTGCTCATATCGATGAAGTAGAAGCCGTTCCGTCTGCCTGACAACAGCCAGTTCAAAAGACATAGAAAACGGGCACCAGTATCAGCCATCTCCCCTGTTCTGAAGGGAAAGACAAACCTGAGAGCCATTTCTTTCATGCGCTTAAAGGGGCCATGAAATTAATTATGGGCTTGGAAAAATAATTTTAGACTGGAATCTTATTAATTGCATATATCGTTTAGAGGGCCAAACGAAAGAGGGATAGGAAGTCACAAGCCTGCTTTTGTACGAAAATTCGAAATATAGCGGACTATTCGGACCTCCTTTCCTTCGAAAGCGTTCCGCCTTTTCACTAGGATACATCCGCTGTACCCAAGCACGTCAGCCTACCCCAGCTCACGCATGGGACACGAACACTGCGTCACTCGGACAATGTGCACTCGTCAACAATCGATCCGTCGACGAATATTTTAATTTGCTTTCATTGCCAATGTGTGCCGTGACGGCACTTATCATCGCTTGCGAATGAGAAGTTCCATAGTGTGCTTTAAAGAGGACGGTGGAAGCTTGGGGTCATCGTACCGAGTGATTTCTTATTCCGCTCTCGAATTGAGGAGGAAGAGGCTAAGGAGGAAGAAGTTAAAAAATCATTTCATGGCCCCTTTAACTCGTACATGAATAATTTAGGGGATACGCCACGCGATATTGCGCATGTCTGAGTCGCTGTTTATGATACAAAAACGGCTCCTATATAAATTTCTCCGTGGAGTACACCGACGAGTCTAGAGACACGTTAGGCTAATGCGAAATAGACCGATCTCACCAGCCAGTTTGACTGGGCACCGGTGGCGCGATGCATCTAGGAAACTTTAGTCTTTCTGCGCTTGCGACCACCTCGCTGGAGCTCTGCGCGTGTAGAGCACGGAACGGCACGAGCCGTCTCGTGCACTCCCGCCGAGTCTCCTCTAAACTAAAGTTATAGCGGCCTCACGCATGCGTCACACGCTTGGTGAGATCGGTCTATTGACGCCAAAAGGTTGTTTTCACTGCAATGCTGGACACGCGACGCAATCTGTTACGTTCAGTGCAGGAACACAAGTCTTAGGTTCAAAATTGAGCGGCTTATTCTCTTGTAAGGGGTATTCACAGGACGCCATATGGTTGGTTTTCGTTCGCAGTGCATACTAAGAACTACCTCCTTTAATCTTCTGCCGAGAACTAATAACCTGATTGAAAGGAATACACGGTTATGAACATTCAACGTTCATTCCACCCAGTCAGGATCGTTGTTCTTGGCAGTGGATAGATGGGAGCTAGTTCCGAGAATGCGCTGCGAAACAATTAAATAAAATATGGCGCTCCCTAAATACTCTCTATAATAATCCTCATTCGACCATTATGCAAAAAAAAAAGATAACGTGCGACAAATACTTTGATGACGATATTCACTATCGTCATCAAGATACCTAACACGGTATCTAGGTAGCCCAGACAGCCCTAATGCGTATGGCTTCCCGCTAAGCCAGTGGAGAACCAATCACGGCAGTCCACATGCACTTTACAACCTACAAGCGTGATTCGGGTTAGAAAATCAATTTTAACGTCCAAATGTTGAGTTTAGTTTTAATTCAGTTGCTAGAAGAAGAAAATAAATAAAAAAAGTAAGAATAAAAATAAGCTTCACTTTCTACCCCTTCGTGTCTCGTGCGTCGTTTCCAGTATCTTGTACACCACTCGATGTTCTGCGGCGACACGCTCTGCAATAACACAACCCGTATTGTTTCGTAGACCTTTTCAAGATGAGAAGCCCGCGAGGTTGTGCGTTTTCGGGCATATGCTCATCTTGCTGGTGACCTTATACGCACTCTTGCCGGACCCGCCAACGTGGCAATGGCTACGACAAAGAAACTCCTGTTTGCAATGATGGACGCACCTATAATGCGCACTGTTTACAAACACCAGCTCAATTTACGCAACGACCCGACATTTGCCGAGCCCCTGGAAACCTTAGCAAATCTGCATGCCAGTGCCGAGACCCGCCACGTATTCCTGAACTTAAACAAAACGTGGACGCATTCACCGCTTTGTAGAACTAAGAACATGCTACGAAACAAACATAGTCAGATACAACATAAGAAAGAGAGTGCGAGGGGCAAAAGGGCATACACGAGAAAAGCCGTCGTGGAAAGGAGGTCGCTCCTCTCCACTTCAGCTTTCGTAGTTTCTGCCCTTTTCCTCATCCCACGGTCTTCCTTATGTTGTATCTGACTGTAGCCCGAAGCTTTTCGAAATAGGCTTCGTGTATAACTCCTCCCTAGCGCGTGCCCTCGGTTTCTCATATCAGGAAAATGAATTACGCATTGGCTTTCTCGAGTCACGGGTTCTTCGTTATCTACGTAGTGCCACGAACGACTGCTCAAGGTCATGTATGACTCGGTGCTATTCGTTATCCATGAAATATCAAAGCTGGGCGGTGGGGGGTTGGTCGAGCAGAGCTTAGGTCGCGCAGCTGAGTCGGGCATCATTAGCTGAAGCATTACTGGCGCGCATTGGCGTAATTAAAACTGGGTCAAGCACGGTAGAGACCAAGTCGAACTGCACTGGCCAAATCGCCACTCTTTTGAAATGGGCGGTGCAATTTACCGTAGGTTATGAACGTCAAGGATTAATTCTAAACGGTCTAAACTACAAGTACAAAACTTGTTGCATCGCACGTTTAAGGCAGAGGAGAAATTTCCATCACTATTTCAAGGCAGGCTGCCTTCCTGCTGGATTTTTCTTCCAGAGCCTCGCGATAGGCTCGTCAACCAAATTAGGATACTTTTTGAACCAATATTTTTATTTGAGACTGTCTTAAGTAGGAACGAGTGATTTCATTTCGAGCGAGCCGGCTCTGCTGATGTACCCTGAGAGGCGGGCGAACGCAGCGGCGACGAGCGACGTTCTGCTCGCCATCGATACTTTGTCGAGTTCGCTGACAAAGCGGCCGTAATTTCTCCAACAGTGCAGCATGATTGACGGTTTTATGCGCACTTAAATTAACGCGCTTCCTTAAGCATGTTTTAAACGCTTAGCTTTGAACTCTAAATTCCTGTTACCACCTATAATGCTCGGCCACGACCACTCGATTCTGGTTCCCGCGTTGTTTGAAACGAGTGGCTTTTTTCTTCTTCTTTTTTTCTGTGGAAACGAACATTTTTAGAGCGGCCGCAATCACTAGTATTGGACCTGGTAGCGCTGACCAAGCATGGTGTCGGTTCAACACCCCTTGGTGAAATGCACACTATTGCATTTCTCAGCAAGTACCGCCATCAATCATCTGCACAGCGCGCAAGCTCGTGTCACTAGCGAGTGCTCATACAGCAGGCATGGGTTGCACGTGTACGCCAATCCTACCTCCTTGCTGCTGGCAAGACGCATCGTTATGGACCTGGTAGCGCTGATTAGCGGCGACGGTTCAAGCCCTGAACATGCACGCTCCGTGCTTCTCAGAGGCTGCTCAGAGCGACGCAAGGCGGGAGCAACGCACAACGCTGGTCTCTGTGCTATCTGCAGCGCTACAGCCTCGCTGAGGAACTGAGACAGTATAATGAGCTGTGCGTCACTGGAGCCGCTCGCTCGGAACGCTCAGTGATGATCGGTCGTAGTATGCATGCGAGGCAACGCTCGAGAGACAGTTCTGCTACAGAACGAGCGACCAGTGACGTCAGTGCACCTATGCCATTGGCTTCCAAGGACCACTCATATACTGTACCACTCATTTCAGTGCATCGCCGCCATTCGCTTCCAATGGCCGCACGAGGCATGCGCCTCGTGCAGTGGCACATTTGACGCTACTTGCAAACACAAACACCTCGAGGGTCTTTGGTGACGGCAGCTGGCAGTGAACGAGCGGGAGCGGCGCGAGTAAAGTGAACTATAGCGCGAGGCACAGACAATGCAAAAGCGTCACTTTGATCTTGAGATCGTGGCAATAATGCCCTATACGATAGAAACGTCCTTCAGCAGCTCTTGGACATCCTGCGCAAAGCACGAGACGGCTAACACCTGTGGCGTCACGTGGAAGCACCCTGTCCACGCCTGCATGCTCAAAGCTCACCTGATGCCGACACGCGTGTTGCAACGAAATTTACCGAATACTGTTAAGGACTAACGAACGTAGCCTGTGTTAGAATCGTAGAGTCATTGCCTTGCACATTTACCTAGTCATTATTTCACTGCTTTCAGCGTGAAACACAAACAGAACAGACTAATCTCGCTTTTCTCGTTAATAGAAATCGCCTTAGAAAACTTATCAGCGCATACACCGTAAAAGATAGTCGAAATATGTTTAGGAATGAACTGTACTGATCGAATGGAATAAACGTTACGAAACCGGCCGAAAGAACCTCTCTTTGCATTGCCGGTGAGGTATGCTAACCACCTCACAATGCCCGTTTTTTTTTGTTTTTTTGTGCTACACTATTTTTTTTTTGGCGTCTTTTTTTGTTTGTTTTACGAATGCACTAAAGCGGAATGTACCCAATCAGGGCTGTTATGATGGCGCTTTGCACTGCGTGGGACGCGATATAACATATCGTGGGACGTGGAACTTGTTCCTTGTGCTCCAGAGATTCTCTCACTATGGAGTTTTAGAATAGGTTCCCCTTCCCCCTCTCTTTGGGTCCTCCAGACAACATTGGCGCCTAAATTCGGGCCTCCTATTCTAAAAGTCTCAATGAAGAAGGGACAGTCGAAATATGCAGACGAATGAACCGTGCTGATCAAATGGAATAAGTGTTGGCAAAGCCGTCGAAAGACAAGGCCTTCATCAGTATATCTAAAAGCCGAGGTTTTTAGCTGAACTGATATAGGACCTATACCAGGTTCCGAAACGTTTCCTGATACTATGATCACCTCAGAAGCCTCGAACTATCTATAAGAAGAATACTGTTTTGATCTTTCTATAAAAATATTGTATATTTGTGCTTATGTGCAAAATATATTCCCTACCAAATAGGGAGAAAAAATCACTATTTTCTTTTAAATAAAAAATATCAGGTTCTGTGTCTGTTCCTTCTACTAAAAAGTTTCCAATTTCTTCCACCACAGTCTCAGGTGTCATATGACATGATATGAGGTTTATTTGATTTCAATTAGATTTATTTGATTAGTCACATATTTAGGATTAAAATATTTTAGCCTAAAGAAGAGGTAGTTTTTCCTCAGTATATTTTTATTATTATTATTTTTATAAATGGCAGATCGATCACTGTAAACGACTTAATTTTCGCGAGGACCTAATTTTCGCGAATTTCGCGAATCGCCTGCATTTAGCGAAAAATAGGTCCCGCGAACAATTCCGGTAAGATGTAAACACATTCGAATCACGATTGAGATCACGCCGCGTCGCGAAAATGAGAACCCGCGAATTATTACAAAACTTCAGCTTTGACCTAAATCGCGAAATACCGTATTTACTCGAGTAATAGCCGCACTACTTATGAACAAGGCCCTTGCGTCTGCTTTCCCGCAAAACACAAATATACCCAATCATCGCGTTGCGCATAAATATTATAGCGAATAACCAGATCGAGAACACGAGTTCTCCATACAAATGCAATCTTCACAGATAGTATCTTCGCGCGAAGACGTTATCTCTGTCCTGTAAACTGCTGGAATCATGCTGTCGATTGCGGTGATTGGCAATTCGCGTGCTCCGCGGAAAAGAGAACCCTCCGGTTTGCTTAATAAACAGTGCGGCTATTACTCGAGTAAATACGGTATTGAGCCCGCGAAAAATGAGTCGTTTTTAGTATTTGTTTATTCGCCCAGTCACTGAAAACAGCAAGGAAAAAGCACTGTCATTTTATTATATGTAAAGTACATTTTTAATTAAAAACATTTCTTAATGAAAACCACGCCATACTATAGGCACTGATCGCTAAAGAAGCACAGGGCGTGACTTATCATATGCTACTTCTTGATTTGTTCTTCAAAGTTCTTATTGGTTAATGCCGCCATCTCATTGGCTGCGGGGAGATAATGAGATGCCGCGGATTAGCCACGCCTTGCGCTTCTTAAGCTGTCACTGGCTAAAGAACAAAAGTAGCTAAGTTTTTTAGTTAGTGAAAGAAAGGTCAATCGCTGTAATACTTAAGCAAATCAAAAGAGGTGCGCCACTTTTGAGTTTACATGAACCTCGTGAAAATAGCTTCCTATCATTTTTTTCTTGTTATTTTCTTTTGAAAGTTTGCAGAAAAATCTTTCCCGTCAACTTTCTACACACGGTGCCACTGTTGGCACTGCCTCCGCCGCGAGTTTCAAGCAATCTCTAGGCAGCACCAAACGTTTGAAGCGACGAAGAAACTGCAACAATAAAAATTCAGCTACGTAGAATTGTGACCGTTGAACTGACGCACTGTTTTCGAGTCGTCTATTGGCAGTGTATTTTTCGCTTGATTTTAAAGTGCGCAAGGTGGTGGTATGGTTTCTCAAAGAAGTGTCAAGCTCGTGCGTGACAAAATGGATATATACTATTCGACACAAGATCAACCTTAGACGCATAACTCTCTCTTTCTGTCAATGCCTGTCTCTCTCTCTCTGCTGCTCTGTGTTTGTATGCATGCCCGCAGACTTTTGTTGCATCCGTTTCTTTTTTTCGCGATCTTACTCGCTCGCACATGATGTCAACTAACGAACAAAGTGGAAGGTGTCAATAAAGATCAAATTTCCGATTTGCACGTAAGAGCACCGCTATTTGCTCGGCTTCAGTCTGATATAAGTCTTTCTTGCTTGATGATTACTTGATTTAAATAAAGTACGAATGGAAAGCATGAAATGATAAACAAATGGTAAATCGACATCATTTTCGGGATCATTTATGCGGGGAGGGTTTGATTTAAATCATGATTTAAATCACGATTTGAATCAGTTTGATTTTTATTCTACACCCCGTCAAAAAATACACTATGTACTTTGACAACTCTCCTGCTACAATGCCCTTTCGGTGCTGTAGGATAACCCCAATGCATTAATCACTTCATAAAACCAATCAAATGCACGCGCAAAGGACATAGCGTAGCAATAAATACGCCAAGAGAAATTTTGTATGGAAGCTCTGCGAATTCAACCAAATTGACGGCAGCGTGTGTTCGAAACTTCAAGTCATTCAACGCTATATACTCCATAGTCTTATGGCTTGTGGTGGCTAAAGCATCAAGCTCTTGACTGAGAGCCTGAAACCACGTGCTCTGAGTGGCGAAAACTTTTCAGTCACTGAGATCTCTTAGATCGTCAGAGAGAAGATTTCAGGTAGTGGTGTGCCTGTCTTTGGGCCAGTCACGGACTTTGCAAATACAATTGGGGGTTGAAAGCTCACACTGAAGCAGGGATTTTCCTAGACCCCGGGTCTAGACGCCGAGTTTTCCTAGCACCCCCCCCTTGGCAGACGATTTCTAGTTTCCTGGACACCCCCCTCCCTTGAATCTAAACAAAAAAAAAGAGGAAAAATTAATTATTTTTTTCAGATCAAGTAGAAAACACCACCTCTCAGGTGTATATATAGGGAAAGAGAAACATACATTACGGGTATGAGCATTTGGTTAATATACGTCTGTAATTTAGCTAGTGGACTAAAAAAGAAACAGTTTTATATTTTATCTAGCCTCGCCTCGCATCGCCTCCCCGCCGAGCCATTAAGACACCCCCCTGATTAGAATCCTGGGGAAACCCCTGCACTGAAGGCAGGACAACTCACAGGGACCACTGAAAAACCTCCCTGTCATTTTAAACTCAATAGACGAACCAATATCATATATGTGGTCATTAGCACAAGTTGTGAATGAAGCAACTTATGCTTTAAATATTAATCGTTTTGTGCGTATGTTTAGCCAGTGGGAAGTTGGTCAGCCCCAATGACGAGAGTTTTATGCAGGGCAGTACAACTGCTAACCCGGGGTCTTTAAGGCCTGTTCACACATAAAGCGAAACGCTGTAAGCACAGCGCCGACTTTGCGCTAAGCACGTGCTGACGGGAGCGTTCACCAGATATGTATCGCGCTGTCAGAACCGTTGCACATGGCAGACGCTAAGTAACTGACGACACGTGAACAGAGCTTGTATCAGCGCTCCACTGCATCTGGAAACCGGATTTTAACGTGCGGCACGCAGTAGTGAGACACGACCGCATGCCATAACGTTGTTCGTTCAGTTCAAAATAGGCAGGGGTGGAAATTCAACCCCAGATGCCCGTGTTATTCAGCGCGAACTTTCGCTCCACGTGTCCCCCACTTATCGTTTGTCGCGGACAATAATTCTGACGGTGCGAAATGAATCTGGGAAGACCTCGCCGAGAGCACGCGCTTAACCGCGAAGCCGTGGCCACCAGAAGATATTAAAGCATCGCTGCCAGAGAGATATAGGCGTATGTGGGTCTTCAAAAGAGTTTGTTTTCAGCGTGTGACAGTGCAATAGAATCCCTTTCGTCTGTCACAATGTCGTGTCAATTCCTCCCACAACGCTGATATAGTGGCTATAACGCTGATCAAAACTGTTGAAACTGAAGAAACTCCGCTTTCTCTAATGTCATGTATGGGCAGCAGTTACGTCGGTCTTCAGTAGATACAACGGAACTGCTTCTAGTCGGTCGGCGGTAAATTCAGCGCTACCCGATGTAAACGTGGAGAACCAGACCTTTTTTTCCCTCGCTGCTGCACTCCAAGCATGGGCCGGTATTGAGGCCGCGGTACCGCGCTTTGAAAATATATCTGAGGCACTTGTTCCCCAGTAGAGTACTAGCTCTTAAGGACCAACCACGAAAATCTACATAAGGCGGCCGGCCGTCCAGTGACGAGGCTCAGGAAACTTCTGACCGAAAAATACGACCTGTGCGTCGAAAATGGTCGAAAATCACTTCCAAGTTTTTAATTCGACAACGGTAGGCCCTGACACTTTGGAATCTCATCCCAATCGCTAGTGCTACATTCGTGATGAGTACATGAGCGTCCGGCGATGCGTAGTTCATATCTGAGGTGAGAAAAGCAAGGTTCGAATTTCTCTCAGCCTGTATCGCGCCAAAACATATATGTTTTCTCGCGAATAAGGATAAAAGCATGGGAGTATACTCCCATGCTGTGCTTTGAATGTGTACCTTTCGATATAAGGTTAGAAGCAAAAGGGGATATTCAGCGGTGCTTGGTCCAGGCGTGTGGCGTATCAGAAGTTATACTAAATTATGAACTACAGTCTGTAGACCCACCAAACTGCACGAGGTTAGCGCGATTAGCAAAAACAGCGCTTACAGGCCGTCAGGTTCGCCCGTAAAGAACACACCAAGACCGCACCCGCACTATCTTTCTGATGCTAGTGTACGCGGTGTGACTATCAACTCCAGTTTGCGGTACCTTCGTTAGTGAGCCCATGGGTATGTCAACAAAACACCTGACACTCCGGAGGTTCTAAATGCCTAATCCTTTCAATAAACGCAAGCCGTCAATCATTATATATATATATATATATTCACAACTAAATTTTGTAAGAGCCGTTACTTCGTGTCCACTTGCATTGCGCTGTTTTCGTGTTTGTTAACGTGTCCTAACAGCAAGCTCAAATGTAGTGATTCAATATAACTTACTGCAGCGCACATAAATACAAGAACAACACTTCTCCGCATTTCCATTCCCCTCCCATTTTCAAAATGTTCTCGAAGCAAAATTGTATCATGTAAATTGTAATTGTGGAGCAAGCATGGTTAGGCAGCCGAAAGTTAGCCAGCCTCAACGGGCGTCTGGTGTCTCAGCTGTAGATGAGAAATTTACTAGTGCAGTATAACCACTAGCCTGGGGTCTCTAACGTCCACCACGCTGTAGTGATACACGACGGCACGCCGGTATGATGCTCATCCAGAGCAAAACGGGCAGAGTGGGGATTGAACGCAAGATCCCTGGGTTTTGCAGGGCGGGCTTTCGCTCCACGTGCTCCGAGTTGGTGTGCGCTAGCCCACTCGGCCACCGATACCCCTGTATAATGTCGATGTGCGAAAAACAGTGAAGGTTTTGATAACGTCCTGACGAATCTTTATTGGCACTGAGTTCGCATAAATCGTTCAAGACAAATTCAATGACTGAAAAGCTTCAAAGAATATTATTTTGTCCATCAAATAAACGATGGAGCGGGGACAGAATTTTAAAAGAACGCAGACGCATTGAGCGAAACAAGCGGACGGACATTCTTTCTATTCACCTGATCCCGCAAGCTTGCTACGGTTTTATTTAACGTGCCTTCCATCTCGAAGCACAAATGCTTTGGTATAAACTGAAGCAGGCGTTGAATGACGCTTTTATTTCAATATTATTGGGGACTTTCAGCAGTTTGTATTTTTCGAAAGGCTCTAGGCGTATATGTATATGGGTATCGTGAGCTCGCTCTGCTACTTTAAAATATGCCTTGAAGCGGGCGCACAACGCAGTAGCGGGTCTTTGAAAACGATTTCATTAACCTCTCCGGCTGCGACTGACACTCGGTTTTGGTCTACACCACAACGTGACTTGAGTTTAGTGGCACGCCACTAAAACAAGCATACCGGTATCTGAGATTAAGATGCCATCCTTTCGCCGAGACGAATATGAACACCTTGTTTGTACAACGATATCAGTATCGATAAGCTTTCTAGAAAAGGTCGAAGCGTAGAGCGAGTCAAGGACGAAGGCAACAAGAAACGTGCAGTCACAGAGAGACCAAGAGGCGCGGGACCTGGAGCAAGCCGGATGTTTCATATCGCTCTTCGCACAGACGCTCTACGAAGATCGTTGAACTAAACAGTTTAACCCGTGTTCAGTAAAAGGTTCTGACGCACGTAAGCTGATCATTATTGCTGCGCGATCGGTGCATATACTTTTATTTTTATTTATTTATTTTTGTGCCAGGATAAGCTGTGGCTGTGGTGTAAGCGCATCGGTTATGCCAAATGCCGGGTGACGCCCTCGGTAAAAGAAGAACGGGGGTGGAATGAGATTCGCAGTGGCTTGCCGAAAGATCATCGTACATAACCCCTTGCGTGACAAGGCGTTTAGAGAACAAAAGCCAGACAGGTGTAGGAAAGAAAGAGGGAGAGAGAGAGAGAGAGAGAGAGCGTGAAAGGGGCTGTTTTTGAAGCTGAGAGTTAACTGAAAGAAATGATCCGATTGGTTACATTTTGTTAGGGAAATATTACCGCAGACATGGCCCACGAATCAAAATCAAGAGAAAGATAATCGCAAACCACTCACACAGAAACGAAAAGGGCCGTCCCTCTGCATAGCGGTGGCAGAATGCGTCATCGCTCGGGGTTTTCCTTGGCTTTAATTTAATATGCTTCAAAGTTACAAAAAAATTTCTATCGCATTTATTGTCTTTCGCTCGACTTAGACCAACAAAGGTAATGTTCCAAATAACAAGAGATCGCTGGCCATGGCTTTTGGTGTTATTGTTTTTAGTTTGTATTATCTTCAGTTACACTAAAAATGGAATAAATATCCTCGACAATATATGTTCGCTATATAACTACAAAACGTATATTATAATTAAAAAAAACAAAAAAACGAAGACCTGTGCATACAGAAGTATATGTAGGAGCGCGACCACTCTGATCTAGCTCGCAATCACTGATAGCCAAGCAAATGACCAAACTCCGAGAACAGCTTGACTCATAGATGCGAGTTGCCTAAGAATAATGAGCGTTATATTTTGCGCGACGATTGCCACAGCCTAGACTGGAATCATTTCTGTATCGATTTATTTATGCTGGATACTGTAGGCCCGTAGGCCATTAGAAGGAGGATCCAACATAACTTAAATATATGTGTCACCTCTCCATGGACGCAGTTTCAGTGAACAAGATCAACCTTAAATACAAAATACAAAACATATCCAAAGCACACACGCAACCTTGCACTAAAAAAGGACGTAGAAAGTCAACAACGACAAACAAAGTAAAATAAATTTAATGAAGAAAGAAAAAGTCAGGATGCAGCATCTCGATCCAAGGTTTCGAAGATTTGAAAATGGCGAAGAGACCTATACAACAAAATCATATTTGAGATACGCCCGTGTGCACTTCCCACAACAACCACAACAACAACAACAGCACAACAACAACAACAACAACAAAACACAATGCGGGCATCACAAAGATATCTAAATGTTTTTCCGCCTATCAAAAAACGAAAAACAAAAAACAAAACAACCTTAGCGTTATAATTATAATGAAAATGCTGGAGAGCATTTTCAAATACAGTCAAACCTCGATGTAACAAACTTCTATGCAACGAAACCCCTGATGTAACGAAGTACATAACTTTTTCTAACCGGAAGTGTATGCACGCCATGTATTTTTGACCTCTATGTAACGAAGTCCCGTTCGCCAAAATTTCGATGTAACGAATTTCATACACAATTCGTCGCAAACTTTCGGATCGCAAAGGAGATTTTGGGAAGCACATGTACTGAAACGGGCCCCCGATAAAGCGCTTACAGGTGAAACGGGCCGATTCTGGCGAGAGTGGTGTACAGAACGGCCACTGGAGGACACTAGAGCCGCCGCCGTTTCGTCCGTCGGCTTCGTTCGCGCTGCGCAGTTCGTTTCGAGGCCTAACTAAAAGCGCGCGTTTCTCGTTGTCCTGGGTGATGGAGCTTTGAAGGCGATGGAGCCGCCACCGACAATGTCGACATCGACAACTTTCTATAAGCAGACGCTGCTGTCATTACAACGGAGGAAATGACCAACGAGGCGATAGCTAGCGATGTTCGTGAAAACTCTGGAGACGGGGACGACATCGAGCCTGATGAGCAAGACACCTGCGATGTGAACAGTAACCGTGAAGTGGTGGACGCGATCGATGTCTTGAGGCGGTTTGCGAGCACACAGCAAGACGAAGACGCGATGCAGGCCGTCTGTCTATGCGAACATCGCGTGATGCCAATAATAATGCCAAGAGTGGCCCAGATAAAGGTGACTGACTACTTTCAGCCGAAATAAAGACGTCCTCGGTGAGTTTTGTGCGCCGGAGAAACATTTGTGGAAACATTTTTTAACGTTGGCCCCGAATTCTATGTAGCGAAATTTTAATGTAACGAAGTAAATTCCGAATTTTACCGGCTTCGTTACATCGAGGTTTGACTGTATTGGCACAAACTTAACTCTAACCGTCTTTTTTTTTTTTTTTCCTTGCCATTTGCCAGGTTTTATTGGAGATTGCGGGGATTGACTCTCCACGTTCTTTGCGAAGAACTGGGTTCGCGGCCATTTTTATAGTGCTCAAAAATTAATAAATAACAAATACGATTTCCCCCGTATTAATGATGAAAAAAAAAACACGTAGGTCGCTGACAGTGAGATACAATTGCGCGCGGTACTGCCCGGGTCCGACTCGCAGGCTAAGTTCACGAAGAGAAAGAGCAATGGCTGGCGTTCCGAGGGCATCACCTGGCATAACATACACTTGCACTTCCGAAAGTGCAGTGAACTGGCCAAATGACAATACAGCGAACTTCCCAAACCGCCCGTCATCTGAAGCCTTCCCCTTGAACGTGTTGTTATGTTTAACACACGCGTAAACGAACGTTTTACCCAGTTAAATTCGAGTGCCTTATTTCCGGGTCGTCTATTAGTTCTTCGATTTTAGGACACCAAAGGGTTGGTTGGTCAGCGCGAATCGCTAGAGGAGTAAGTCCATGTTTAAGGAAGTAGAATGTGCTTCGGTGAACCACTCTTTAATTACGCTATAATTGTGTGGTGTGTGTGGCACCCGCCCAGAGCAAGTGTCATCTATTGACCTTTCCAAAAAAAGGACTCCTGGCCGGCTCCATTTTCAGTGTTCGTGCGTAGGGCGCGTTATATGCTCGCTTTCCGTAAAGCCCCTTTATCCTGGAAAAAAGTGGCGACATTCATTGTTGTGTAAATGCTCGAGACACGTGCCGCGCGCCACTTCTAGGAAGAACATGGCGTCTGAAGTCTAGCTCAGTGCTACGCTGACCAACCATGATCTTCCCAAGGGCTGCACGTTGCACGTGCCTCGTGCATCGACGGACCTTGCGCTACTTTTAACACAGAGAGGGCACGGCGGGACCGCAATGGCGACAACGCTAAACCCGTCATCTTCGTTGTTCAGGTCACGCTGTTTGTTCTGACTCAGCAAGTACAGACCGCGCCCAAGAATGAAGTCAGCAACTTGAGCCCGCCGGCAGTGAGCACCCACCGCGCATACGCCGGAGCGCACCATGAAACGTCACCAACGAATCACGGTTTGAAGACGGCGTTCATCATCACGAAGGTGATCATGAACGCCATGCTTGCCTCACAGAATGACCTTAAAACGCGAATTGTTAACCTGACGGCTTCTCAGAAAAAGCTGGAATCAACAGTGAACGCTAGAATGGGTGAAGTAATGGCAGCTCTACAGGAGCATAAGGGAGAGATTCGAGTTCTGCAGGGAGAAGTCACATCTTTTAAAAATGTCCTCCAGCTCCACCAAAAGCACCTTGACGACTTAGGACATGGGGAGTAGACGCTGCAACCTTGTGATCTTCGGGTTCCCTGAGCCCGACCGTGAAAACCCCGAAACATTAAGAAGCCAGACAATCGAGGACTTGATAGGACAGAAGCTTGGAGTGGCTGTTATCTCGGTGAAAAGAGTCCACAGAATAAGAAAAAGAAACAAGACAAACCGCGGCCTGTGATCATAAATTTCTTTGACTATAACGAACAACTGAAGGTACTAAAAAATTGTAATAAATCGAAAGGAACCGCAATCTCAGTCAACCATGACTTTTGCAATAGTACTCTGGCAAAAAGGAGCAAGCTTTGGTCCAAATCTGGTGAGTTCAAAGCTAGAGGACGTAAAGTAGTACTAGACTATGATAAACAACGAGTTGATGACGACCTCTATGAATGGGACGAGCAGAATGACTGTCTAAAGTGCATCCGCTCTCAGAAACGTCGGAACGACGTCGATTGACGTGAATTGAAGCAGTTACGCTTTGTACCATTAAATGTCCGAAGTATATATCGTCAATAAAGTTCACGGAGCTCGAAGAAATTATACTTACGTACAACCCGCAGATAATAGTAATCACAGAAACATGGTTATCAGTAGATATTTTTGATGCGGAAGTTACTCCCCCACTCACAAAATAATCGGACGTGATCGTGGCTCTCGAGGAGGGGGAGTTGCCTTGATAGTAAAAAACGAAGTCTCATGCGTTATCTTAAACGAAATAACTGACAATGAAACTGTAGGATGCCAAATCGACTATCATGGGTTTTCGGCTCTCGTAGGTGTTGCCTATCGGCTGCCATCTTCCCCCGAGTCATTTCTAGAGAACATTCAATTTCACGTGCAACAAATATACAAACATAATATGAAAACTATACTGGCGGGTGATTTTAATCTCCCGTCAATTAACTGGTCGACTTTACAGCCTGGCACAACTGAGGTAAAAAATTGCAACTTATTACTCGAATTGATGCTCAATTTTAATCTAACTCAGCTTGCTTCTGAAGGTACTCGCATTTCCCAAAATAGCAATAACACACTGGACCTCATTTTTGTTGGAAACTTTCCAGAGGACACTGACATCAGCGTTCACGATGGAATTTCTGACCACAAGCTTGTTTACCTTACGAGCAATTTTCGCCCAGTAAAAAAGGGTCACGATAGTAAACGTGTCTTTAACTTTGTTGCTGCAGATGAAAAAGCTATTATAGATACTCTTAATTTGAACTTCAGCAACTTTGAGACGGAGGGTGACATTTCAACATTATAGAATAGTGTTAAACATATTACTGCAAAGTGCCTTGACAAATATGTACCAAAAATAGTAAAAAAGAAACATCAGAACGCCTGCATAACAAGAGATATAATACATCTTAAAAGGCAATTATCTAGGAAACGGAGAGCAAATTGTAAAAATGCTGATATCATATCTTCTCTCACACTGACGCTGAAACAAAAATAGACAGCGCGCGATTAGTTTTTTGAAACAACGTTAGTAAACTTCATGAAAGAAGCGCCCCAAAAGTTTTGGGGGTACTTGTCGGGCAACAGAAAATCTATTGAACAACTCCATGTTGATTGAAACGCAATTACTGACTCCTACGAAATTGCTAATGAGTTGAACAGCACCTTTCACGGTGTTCTTAGTCCGCAATGCACTTCTGAAGAAACTATTGAATCAGTACCTTTTTTCCCAATAATGGAAGATATAGACTTGAACATCAACGGCGTACGTCATCTACTTTTAAACCTTGATGCAAAAAAATCTTGTGGTCCTGATGGCATCCCGAATGCTTTTCTAAAACGTTACGCAGAAACGATTTCACAATATAGATATGTCATGTTCAAAACCTCTTTAAGATCAGGGATGTCTTCCACCCGACTGGCTTTGGGGAAAAGTTGTACCAACACATAAGGATGGGAGTAAACTGCTTGCTGAAAATTAGAGACCAATATCATTAATTAGCACCTGTCGTAAGTTGCTAGAGCATGTCATTGCCAGCCACATAAGCTTTTTTTTTTAGATACCATAACATATTAGTCAACTTTCAACATAGATTTGGAAAAAAAAACTGTCTACCACCACTCAACTACTTTCAGTAATGCACGATTTCGGCCATGCGAGTAATAACAGAGAAGAAATTGATGCAATATTTTTAGACTTATCCAAGGCCTTCGACAGGGTACCGCATCACCTACTACTACCGTAATAAAATTGCAGCGGGTTGGAATCGCTCCTCGCCTTGTGACATGAATCGCTGCTTATTTGAAAAATAGAGTACAATTTTCTGAAATCAACGGATATCAATCAGTACATCTTGACGTGCTGTCTGGCGAACCACAAGGGTCGGTTTTAGAAACACTCTTATCTTTAATTTATGTCAACGACATAGCCGACAATCTTGACGCAAGTGTGACTGTAAAAGTGTTTGCTGATGACCGCGTTGTCAGAAATACGTTGGATCAAGTATCGCTTAACGAAAACTTTTGCAGAATTGCCGAATGGTGTGTGAGGTGGCAGATGGTTATTAATTACTCTAAGACATCCGCTCTCACAGTAACACACAAAAAATCCCCTCTTAGTTTTGCCTACCACGTAAGAAATAAATGCATCCAAACTGTAAACGAGGTAAAGTATATGGGCCTAAATATTAATTCAAAACAAAATTGGGAAACTCAGATAATACAACTGCAAAGGCTTACAAAAAGTTGTGTTATCTAAGACGGAAAGCTGGGACCATTTGACTCGTCGGTAAAGCTTTCAGCGTATAAAAGTTTAATTCGGCCAGTGCTGGAATATGCGTCCATTGTGTGGAATCCGTACTTAATAAAAGATGATGAAAAGGTTGAGAGAATTCAGCGCCTCAGCGCGCGATTTATTTCTTCCGATTTTAGGCGCCTGTCATCAGTGTCGGACATGATACGTAAATCCGGACTTGAGTCGCACGAGTCTACTCGGAAAATTGCTAGGCTGGTGTTTTTTTTTCTTTTTTTTAATTTACAATAATGAGTCCGGTCTAGACAAAACTTCATATCTTTTGCCACCTCCCCAGCGCTCTGCTAGGTTGAATCACGCAAAAAATGTCAGACCATATGCTCCTAAAAATAACACGTTTAAATACTCCTTTTTGTGCGTTCGATTAATGACTGGAATTCACTGCCCTTCGATAGAGTACATGCCCTAAATATTGACTGTTTTGATTGTTCTGTTCGGAAATTGATGTGACCGGTTGTGTGCGTGCCCCAAATATTGACTGTTCTGTGTGAAACCCTGTAACCCTCTCCTGTGGAAAACCATCTGCAGTATTTCGTGAATAAAATAAATAAATGAAGGGGCTTTAGCTTTCCGAAGCGACGAACATGCGCGTGCTAGACTGAGGAGATCACACGGTGGGCTGAGGACTTGTAAATATTGGAATGGTGTATGCTCCGTTAGACTGCAGCCAATGCCACAAGCACGAGAGCTCAAGGTGGCTGCTTTGAAGCGTTCTTCGGCAGAACAAGCGCTCGCGCTAGAGATGCACATCTCAAAGCCACAAGCTGTAGTACTTGTAACTTGGCTGCTTGTAGCTTTGGCTGCAGTCTCAGCTTAAACGGAGTATAGTGCCATCAGCTTGCTTAGAAACGCGCCTTCTGAAAGAAAGCAGGGCAAAATCTATTGTTTGAGCGGCGAGACATGCAAAGATCGCGTCATATCAGCTCGTGTGCCCCAGCCTTAACAATTCGTTTTTGTTTTTTGTATTTTCTTAGAAAAGAGAGAGAAACATTTTTATAGGTGAAGAGGCCGGTGTCCGGTGTTCGAGGAGTAAATCTACCACTCTTCCCCAGGCACGTTGTGAACGTGCTGGATCAGAAGCGGCAGTAGGTGGAGTTGGTGGTCTTTTGTTGAGGCGAGCCAAGTCATCTCTCTCTGGAGGTAGGACGCAGGTGGGAGGGAACATCACAACGAAGTTTCTAAGGCCTCTCCAGATTCCTATCATCCCATAGTCATACATGCCCGTTCGTGTTCACTTTGTCATCCCCTCTTTGATGAAACAAAAATCCTGGGAGGGCATGACAGCAGATTTGGCAGGGAAGTCATAGAGTCATTCGCCATGACCACCGCAAATAACAACGTGTCAAACCCTTCCCTTCTGCTGACGAAAACTGAGGTTGAATTTTTAAAATCCGAGATAAACCCCCCTCTCTGACTTGCACTTCGCGTTTTTTATCTCCCCTTCTCTCCCCTTCTCCTCCCTTTCCCTCCTGGGTATAGTCGGCTGCTCGCTGTTGAAAAATTTTTACTCGTCCGTTGCTAGCTGAAAGATGTGTTGTTTTGTCCCAGTTTTAATTGTTTTATTATTTCTTCATCCTTGAGGAGTTCTTGTAAAGGTGCATATATGAGTGGTCGCGCAAATTGAGCGTCACGCTCAAAGTCATCGGCGCATATCACATGTTTCACATTTAATCGTATTTCGAGCTTCGTCATTCGCTGGGATCCTTCTATTGTTTACCGTGATGGACTATCTTTGTCTTCTGTGGAATAGTCCTCACGGACTTCTTTTATACTCCGTTCATCTTTAAGCTGAGACTGCAGCCAATGCCACAAGCACGAGAGCACGAGGTCGCTGCTTTGAAGCGCTCTTTCGCTGAACGAGCGCTCGCGCTAAAAATGCGCTTCTCAAAGCCAGGAGCGCGGGCTAGCTCGCGCTTGTAGCCTAAGCTGTAGTCTCAACTTAAAGGTGAAAGAGGTATTAGCGGCGAGATGTTTTGGTGGCGCCCTCCTGTGGTTCCCTCTCGTGACGTCATTACCTCGCGAACCACAAGTTCGATGGTGTTTGTAATGAGCATGGTGGACGCTTGAAATTATTGTGCTCTAAAACCAACACTGCCATCACCGTCAAAATTGTCTGTCGATAAGAACTCACTTGCTGACGTCACAATCAGCATTCGGCCAATCGTAGAAGGCCGACCACAGCGACGCTTTCGATCGCACTCGTCGCCAATAGGCTGCATTCACACTGGCGTTCGAATCGCAACCGCGAAGCGGATCCGCTTGTTTTCATCATCAACTGCGCGTAAATTTGTATTGCGTCTTTAAGCAACCGCGTTAGCAACCGCTTTACGGATGTGGTTGAGTGACCAGTGTGAATGCGGCGTTAGAGTGATAGGCCGTGGCGACATTCTGTAATATGAGCTAGGATGGGCATCGGTTCCTCCATTCCCAAGATTCATGGTTTTGCTTATCAATGAAGGCGGTAAGAGGTAATAGGGAAATTTAGCAAATCGCTTTCGAAGGCTCGATATATATAGATATATAACTGGGGAAAAAAAAACCTTGGTGAAAACAGCAACAACGGACGGTTTATTCTTCGACGTTTCGCCCGGAGTCCGGCCTTCGTCAGATATATATATATATATATATATATATATATATATATATATATATATATATATATATATATATATATATATATATATATATATATATATATATATATATATATATATATATATATATATATATATATATACTACTTTTTGGGCCTAGGATGTATCTGCACACAAATGCATCTTTGATGCATCTGCGTGGTTGATTTTGTTGTGTTTTTGTGGACAGTATTTTCAAGTTATTTTCGATTTATTCTGCTTTGCAACCCCTTCTCCGCCTCCCCCCCCCTTACTTAATGCCCCTTGAGGGTGTGTAACGTATTTAAATAAATTTAACTAAATAAATATATATTATATAGCTCAGAAAGGGATTGACCAAGGTGTACTCAAATGTTTATTGGACGACGTTCCGAGCAGGGTCAGCTCTTCATCAGGTCATGGCAGAGTGCGGAAGGTCTACAAACACTACCCGCCCCCTTCAAAAATTAAAATTAAAAAATAAATAAAAAAAGGAAGGGAAGGAGAAAACGAAGAATGTCTAACGGTTTGCTCTAATGGTTCCAATAGACGGGTCTCAAACCGCCGCGGATAACGGGCCATCGGGGGCCACCCGCGTCTGGCCGAAACAAAAAAGGAAAAACAAAAAAACACACGAGGGAATCAAGTACACACAACAAGACCAAAGCACCAAAGCGCCAAAAAGACAACACACCGAGTCGACTAGAGGCGACGCTCTTAAACGATCAAGTCTCCACCTTGACCCCCCCCCCCCCCCCCCCCTCTTTCTTCCCTCTCTCGGGCGCGCTGATAACCACAAGCATACCGCTTCGAGCCGGCGGTGCGAGCTCCACATACAGTATTGTTCTACAAAGACACGATGTGATAAAATATTATAATGTCCAAAAAATATTTTAATACAACACTGCGGAGAGGGTAAAAAAATGAAGTGGAATTTGAGGTTTGAGCTGTAAAACTGAATACGACGTCTCGCATATCTCACGTCATGCTAAGTGTCCGAGTACCTATCCCATTCTTCTGTTTATTTCGTAGTTTGTTCACGGATTCGCTGAGGACCTTTCTCTTTTTTTATATAGACCGCAGGCTTTCAGTGTATCTCGCAGTAATGACGCAACATAGACTGAGTGCGGACGCGGCGATCGTACGCAGTCAGTGTGTTGCGTTTAGAAAAATATTTCACGTTTCAGAGGTCTGCATGTCCACGCCTTGCTGCTACCAAGGTGCTGGCAAAGAGTTCCGTTGCAAAATAATAATTAAAAAAATACCACGGCACTGTTTTCAAATTAAATAACAACATCTAGTGCTCTGTGACACCTGAACACGGTGAAACGTAATGCTCAGTGTCATACGCACAGCCTAGCGCAGCCTGTTTGTTTTTTGTTTGTTTTTGCTTGTTTCCGTACTGAATATGTTATCACCCTCGTCATACGCCCAGCTTCCTCCATAGATTGCAGCAAATGGCTCTTCTGAGTGCTTTGCGGCAAAGTAAACACGCCACATTTCTTAAAGTGTATAGCATTTTCTTTCGCGCGATTGACCGGGCTCTCTCTCCGGTGCTTACACGTGCCGTTCGAGCATGCTTAGCTTGAGAGCTTCTACGCAATTATACTTTTTCGCTCTATTTGTGTTTAGGAATTCACATCGTTTACAGGGTTTTATTTTCGCCCTATCGGTAAATTTCCTTAATGTTGCCTCTACGACAAGTGCTCGCTTAACACCAACAACGAAATGTAAAACGCATATAAGTTCGAACCGCACCCGAAGACCAATGTGGCCCTGAAGCACTGCCTGAAGTGAAATTCGCAGTTGAGGAGGCGTGATTGTGTCGTTGAGATGGAGGACCCGAGAAACATAGCACAAGGAAGTGGGGAGATATTAAATGAATCAATCAATCGGTATATCAATGAGAGCGCAATAATAAACACACAGCAAGCCAGTTAGGGGAGTTAGATAGATAGAGAGTTGTGGCTACTGAACTTGATCAGTGCAATTTATGAAAACAATATGGCCTGGCAGTGCGTTCCAGTCGTTTATGGCCAATGGTAATGCAGATACCTGGTGGAGAGTGGACGATGAAGTTGGACGTAAATTGCAAGAATGGTTCATACGTGGGAAAATACGATGTAAAGACGATAGCAACGATTCCCTGAGATGGCTGTTGTCATAAATGATTTCATGAGGAGAGAAGAGAAATTCCGCGGCGGAGAGAAATCGTGTGTAGGTTAGCAGATTGTCGTAATCCTGATATGACAGTGCAGTGGTTCTCAACCATTGATGTTTCGCGGACCCCTTGTGGATCGGCGGATATATGGATGACCCCGTTCGGGTCAGGGAAAGAAAAATGTATAGGTTAATTATGATAATGATTTAATAAATGTATTGTACTAAGGGATGTGTGAAGTAGATTTCTCTCATTGATATACACACGAAAAAACTCAGCCGAAAATTGGAACGTTTCTTCTCAATCGGAAAAAAAGACAACTTTTATTGTCGGGCTTGACAGATGAGGCAGGGCTTCGCGGACCCCTAGAATGCCTTCACGGACCCCAAAGGGGCAGCGGACCCCCATTTGAGAACCACTATGATAGTGGATAGAGACTACTCATAATAAATTAAACGAAGTGCTCTGTTTGAATGAAATTTATATTGTTACTAATGTGTTATTGCCATGGAGACCATAATGGAAGAAGCGTATTCTAGCTGACGAACTTTTTCTTGAGTTTAAGTACTTTTGAAATATTATCTAATGGCCCGATTTACATAAGGATGTGCACTGGTCTCACACCAATTAGCGTTGTTATTTGGGACGCATATTTAGCGAAATGAACTAATTCCGACAGTACTGATTAAAAGAGTTAAGGGCCCTTTTTATCTATTACCAACGCGCTCAATCCAAGTTTAACGATTTTATATCGTAATTATTTTGAATATTTTGAAAAATGCCGTGCGAAAGCGTTTCAGGCGCACTCACGGTGGCCATAGGTTTCACCAATGTTCTAATATCCTTTAATTTACGAAGTACACCCGAACACGAATTGCGAAAGGTCTCCTCATCTAATAGCGCGTAATCGTGATCGTGCGGCAGCCCCAAATCGACCAAGTGTAAGAGGCTCAGCCGGTATGTTTTACCGGTTTTGATTTATAGGCTGCTGTCACTCAGGGTAACATGTTAGATCATGTGAATCTTGCAAGATAGGATGGCTACACGGAGTGGACGCATGGCTGCTGTGCTTTATGCTTTTATCCGCCCATTTCGTGCACTGATCCGTCAGTAACAAAATTGCCGGCTTTCGCCATACGCGATTTCGCAGATCACTACCGCAGCCACACGTAATGGATTTTATGGTAAAGCCATCCCGTCTCTCAGACGGTGGTACCCAGAGAAGTAAACGTGCAGTCATCGTTTCCTCTGACGTAGTCGGACACCGTATGAGAAAAGGTAGTGCACACTTTCTTTCGCCACGACTGGTTGCAATGCGTAGTGAACGGGCCCAGCAATTTGTTGGCTCCGCGGAGATAGTGAGGTACTCGCGGTAATCCTTCTTTTGTTCTTCTGCCCTGTGAGGCTCTAGAAAATCTAAATTCGACCGTATTTTTGTGTCCGCAGGGGGCGAATTCTTTTTCGTCACTAAGACGACTAAGTGATGGCGCATTTCGATAGATCAAAACATTTCCAGCATTTCTCCCAAACCGAAACGGACAAACACGGTAAAAGGCCACGCTCCGAGTAAATCTATCATCGAATAAAAAGTACAAACAATATTCTGTCCCATCTGTAGTTGAGTCTGTGACATTTGCTGATATCACCAGTAAGAACCATCCATAAAAAAAGGGGGGGGGGAGGTGAAAAAAAGCCCCTTTTGTTCACGAAATCTTACACGCAGAGTCTTGACACAATTCCCAAAGCTTATTCATCCGAGGATGAGCAAACAACTTCTGAATAGACATCAACTTTAATTTCCGCGTAACCTTTAAAATAGTTCTGCAATTCTCGCATTGTAACGGATCAAAATGTCCAAATATGCAACCTAAAAAGAAAGAAAAAAAAAAGAACAGGAGATTGGAAGAACAAGATGTCTCTGTTTTGATGACGTTTGTCCTCCAGGTGCTTTCATTGTTCGGGTAGCAGCAGAACAGGCGAAAACAGAGTGCTGTAACCTCCTTCTTTCCTACGCTGGCCAACCAGGGCGTTTCCCAAATGTTTCCCTCGTACATCCTTCTTCATCTCGACTTGTCTGCTAGCCAATCAAGCCGCAGAAAGAGTTTTCTCGTCCCCTTATACGGTTACTTGTCATGCGTTTTTGTTATGTTGTTCGGCACAACAACGGGCAACCGAGAAGGCCAGTGTGGGGCCTAAGCCTTTCCTTTTACACCGTTGGCGAATCATAGCTTGCCGTATAACTCATTGTGCGGTTACAAACCTTTCCCTTCTATTTTGCTCACCAATCGTAGCTCAAGCCGAAAGGCTCGTGTGCGTTACCAGACGCACATATGTTGCCCTTTCATTCTGCTTCATGAGCAAAACAAAATTTGTTCTGCTTTTTTTTTTTTCTTTTAATTTTAGGATTGGTTCATCAGCCACAGTTGCGGGCATTGGAGGTGCCGGAAAGAATTTTCGTTCGGGCGAGATGGAAAAGAAATAATTGTCTGTCCACTGTAATATTAGAATTAGCCTAATAAAATAATAATAAAAAAAACGAGATGATGATTTAGCGGCTCGACTCATTAGTTGGTGTTTGATTCTTTCAGTACAAATAAAGCGCACGACTTGTTACCTTTCAATTGGTGTTCTATACGCGTAACATTCTGAAGAATGTAGTCATGCGTGACCGGCCCTATGACGGTTATTTGTACAGAGTGAAATGAAGCTGGAATATATACGCGACCTATGAGGTGACTACAATTTAGAGCAAATCCGCCAGTGGTGCTGCTATCCTGACTAGTCTTGCTCCGCATCCCATGTAATCCTAGTAATAAAAAGCTAAGGATGACAGAAATGTGAACGATGTTAGGCCCTTGCAGAAAAGCAGATTGATAATTAGAGCCAAGAGGAAAACGGCGCAGTTAATTAGGTTCAGTTGCTAATCCCTCCGAGCAAAAAGACAAACAAACATAAATAACAAAACAAAAAAACACTGCTTGCGCGTTTACTTTTTCGCATAACACGTGGTGGGTGAACTTCTGCGGAGGAAATCAAACAAATAAAAGCAACCAAAGGAGGTTTTAAAAAAACCAAGGTGGGTCGAAAAAAAAATCTGCGCAGTTTGGAAGTAAGCTTAACGTGGCATTTCAATTGCTGTGAATTCTTACGCCGATCCCGTTTTAGAGTCGAACAGCTTTTTTAGCCTCGTTACTCTATGAACACGCTCCGTCGAATGCAGTGATTGGTACACCGCGTGTTGCACGTGAGAGTAGACCCGCGAATATTTTTCGCTTTTTATTTGCAGAATAAACCTGCAGTACCGAAGCTCCGCCACTATAGCAGGTACATCCCATATATATGTAAAACGCTCAAGAGCAAAAACAAAACGACACTTGAATATACAGTAGGGGCTGATAATTAACAACAATATACATAAAAGTAGAGCATAAACTACATTAAAAAATCAAGACCATTTCCTAAGATAAGTGGTGCCACGTCACCAGGAATAAAAACAAACTCGGGTAACAAATTCACTTCAGTAATTGGGCGCTGAAAAAAACATTCTCATAGCCAGTCTGACAAAAAAATTATATGCCTTATTTTTCCTGAATGCTTTAAACGATTTGAAACATAATTAGGCGATTCTATGTAGTTGCATTTGTCAATGACTGTCAGATCATTAAACATTGCGAAAAAGAACATCAATCTAAAATCTTTGCGTATTAAAAATAAAGGTCCTCAACTAAATAAATGTTTAGTCTCCGTTACACTATTGTTTCTATTATATTTTCTTGTCACGAATCTCGCCGGCACGGTTTGGAAGTTTTTCCAACTTATCTACAAGGTACTTGTGAAGCGGACCCCACAAAACACATGCACATTCCAGTGAAGGTCTTACCAATCAGCAATATGCAGTCTCCTTTGGTTTCTGTGGAGCCCCGCGTAAATTTCGAATGAGAAACTTTAAAGTGCGGCTGGCTTTCTTTGCAGTTTGACTGACATGAACATTAAAATAAAGGGTGCTTGGCAAAGTAATGTCAAAATGTTTAACATCAGTGTTATTACTTAATTTTCGATCATTAATAAAATAGCATGACTGGACAGGGTTTCGTTTCCTTCCTAAAGGGACTTGCACACACTTTTCCTCATTCAAGCCCAACTCCCAAAATGCTGCACCAGTCCGATATTTTATCTAGGTCCGACAGTAAAAAAACTGCATCGCCAACACTGTCTACCTTGTTGTACAAAACACAATCGTCCGCAAACAGCCCAATGGAGGAATTAATGGTCAAAAATAGGTCATCAATAAATACAAGAAATAAAAGAGGTTCTAGCACCGGCCTTTGCGGCACTCCAGAAGTCACATCAACAAAATATGAGCTTGCACCATGTATCAGGCACGTAGCCAGGATTTTGTTTCGGGGGGGGGGGGCCCGCCCATGACAAAATGTTGTATGAGGGGGAGGGGAGAGAGGAGGTCTCAGCAAAATTGAAGATTTCGGGGGGGGGGGGGGCCCGGGCCCCATGGGCCACCCCCTGGATACGTGCCTGCCGTGTATGATGACACACTGCTTTCTTTCAGAAAGGTAGTTAGCAATCCAACGCTATATGCTTGCATTAAGGTTGAGGGAGCTCAGTTTGTGTAGCAGCAAGATGTGAGACACTTTATGAAATGCCTTCAGCAAATCAAAAAAGATGGCGTGCGTTTCTGCTCCCCCTCGGAAGTTGAAACCAAGTCATAATAAAGTGTTATTAGCTGTGTGGCGCATGAGTGATCCTTTCTATAATCATGTTGAGAAGTTGAGAAATATTTATTCGTACCGAGATGTCCCACAACATTGCTATAAACTATATATGCTCTAAAATCTTGCAACGTATGCAGCGCAGTGAGATGGGGCGATAATTCTATACATTGTGTTTTGATTTTAGCGGCTTTTAGCGATTTTAGTTTATAGCGTACAACTAGCGGGGAGATAATAATATGCTTATGACTCGCACCGGCGTGCGCTTGTTAAGCTGCCAACGACTCTATATCTCTAATTTATCTTCCGCCGAGAACAAATTATCTTGATCGGAAGGAATACACGATTCTGAACGTTCTGTTCGTGCACACCACGCAATCAGAATCCTTGTACTTGGCTGACGATGAACGGGAGCCAATTCTAAGCATGCGCTGTGAACAACAACAAATGGTTTGGCGTCCCCTGATACTCCCAAAAATTACGCCTTATCGTTTCTTTTAAATACTTTTTACAGTCACTGACACCTCACAAAAAGCAGGCCGGGCTCATTCATTATCTTCAAACTTGTTGCTTGGTGATTCGTTTCTAGGCGTATACTTAGCGGCTAATGAAAGCCTATCTTACTGGCTGCGAAGCACTAATACGATGCACGAAACTCGCCACGGCCTGTGTTTCGTAGGCTGTCCACGGCTCTAGCATGGCGCTACACTCGCACCATTGCAGCGTAAATCGCGTTCTTGTACTTCGTTTCAGCTTAAGTCCAGACGCAGCCGACGCTACGAGATAATAGGACCAATTAAGCAGCGTCAAAGGCGAATTTCACTAGGTCTTTTTCTGTTTATGATTGGTTGAGCGATGATCGAACACACACAGAAACATGACGAACACCATGATGGTGTGCTTTTGGCGCTGTCCGATTGGTCCCATCGACTCGTAGCGTCCTCTGCGTCTGGACTTAGTACGATGAAACGCAGTATAATATACATCTTTTTATCGCAGTAGTTTTTTTACAGGCGAACCAGCGCGAGCCAACGTATACGTGCCCAGCTGGCCAGCTCTCCAACTTTACGTTGGCTCTCCAGCTTTACGTTGGCTCCAAATTTACGTCGGCGAATGCGTCATTGCGTTCACGGCTAGGGTATCCATATGAGTACTGTGTACTGCCGAGGGTGGCGCTACTGCAAGAAGAGCAACTGGTTTTGAAAGAAGACGCATCGTTCTTTCCGGGGTCTCCCTCTAACTTCGCGACGCGCTTGACGACATGAATTTTTTACGCGAACATATTGCACAACGTTCAGCGGGATCTCCCCGGGACATTTGGTGGTGAGTGCGCCACCAGTACTACACAGGCCTGCATTGGACAGTGTAAATGACTAAACCTAACAAGAACGATTAAAATCCCAACGTTTTTTGCACCTAACACAGTAAATGCCAAGCCAACCGATATGTTCATCAAGAATCGGAGTCAAGCGGCGAAGGAGGACGATCCACTCATCCAATGTGCCAAGTGTGGGCGGTGGGCTTACATCATAACGGAAACTGAGTTTAGGACCGCCAAGGAGGCCGAGGGCGGCAGCTTTGTATACAGACTATGTCAAACTGTCGAAGAGCTGGCCAGGTGCCACCAGGAAGAAATTGCGAAACTGGAACAGAGCTTCAACGAGAAGTTCAACTACCTGGAAAACGCCGTCAAAACAAGCGAACCAGCCCCTAATGACGAGGTGCACACTGTCAAAGATGGTAGAGCGTAGCTTATGCATCAACTCCTTGTACTCAAAAATCAACAAAATGTCATGTGTGTAACAATATAGAACAAAATACAGCCATCCTAGAATTGAAAGACATTAACCCGGTTGAAGGTGTCATACAGCGTGAGGAAACTGAAGTCAAGGCTTCAGAACATCAACTTGAACAAAGTCAGTTGATCGGTTCACAAAATGGCTCAATGACCCTCAACATTCAGTGTAGCAGTGACCTTATTCCTACAGAAAAGCAGATCGCCTTAGCAAGAGAGCTGTCACCTCAAGCGCTTCTAAACGAGGAGAACGTAGACGAGAAAGTAGTCGGGATGAACCAAATGCATAAGACAACTGCAGGCTCAACCCGTTGCATGACACATACTTCGAGTAGCGTTCCAGAGAAGGGTGGCACGTACGAACTGATCTGGCCTCCATCGGGGGTTCATCGAGAAGTTATTGTGGCCGGAGACAGCAATGGTGGCCCTTTTTGCGCAAGCTCTTTCTGAGGAAGTTGGCGACCCCCGCAGTTTGGAGGTTCTATTGAACAGAGAATCCTCTTTACAACAGACTCACGAACTGATTGACACACACGAAGAGTGGGCAAGGCAAGTATGTACCATCAGGTTCGAATGAAATGCGAACAGTGACAGAACTTTGAGCCCACAACCGGCGCAGCTTCCAAGCTTGGGTTTCTTGGCGAGGTTCAAACACATCGGAGTAGGGTGCTGCGAGGTTGTGCGTCCTACTCCGATGTGTTTGAAGCTCGCCAAGCACAGCCCAAGCTTGGAAGCCGCGCCGGTAGTGGGCTCGAAGTTCCGTCACTGTTCGCATTTCATTTGAACCCGATGGTATACCATCGGGTTCAACGGGTATACATCCATCGGGTATACATGCTGCTTGTCGGAGTGAATAATATGTTACGGGGTGATCAACCAGACAGTACAATAGAATGCTTGCGACAGAGATGGACGAAACGAAAAGCTGCGACAAACATTTGCTCATTGCCAGAAATCCAAGGCAGGGGAAGGGAGCTTCAAGCTGGGACCAAGATGCTTAATTCCAATTTGAAACACCTCTAAAAGAATATGAAAGCGCGCGTCATAGACTTAGCGCGGGAGTTCGAAGACACGAATGCAGTAGAGAAGAATGGTCTTCACTATCGGCCATTGGCTGTTCAGATGGTGACACACCGGATGGGGGCTATTGCAAGCCGTGTTTTGGGGTTCCATTCACGAAGGAACCAACAATCAGGACGGCCTATATACAACAGGAAAAACAAAAACCAAGCACCACTACGTCGTGTGCCAGATGTGCGACACGACTACCCAGCATTGGATTCTCGTGCAACCGTTGCCCATTGTCACGCAACGAGAAGACAGGTGATGCCCGGAAACTCCGGACACAAGCAAACACCGTTTATGATTGGCCCAGGATTTTATCCGGAGTTTTTGAAGGAATACCCACCGCTAATGAGAGCCGAGATGAGGACTCCTCCTGTCTGCCCAACATGGCATGGACACCTTCAAAAAGAAGTTTCCATGATACCCCCGATGAAAGACACCGATCACAAGGACGGAACACATGCGGTGTGGGAAAACTCGTCGAACAACTTGTTCCTCGGAGACATGCCCCGCACCCCAGCTGCCGCCCCTTTCCTACGCACGGGAACATCCAATCAGATAGAGAGGCCTCCCCTGTTCCGGACCTTCGACCAAACCCCTGGGTTGCCAGGGGACTTCCTTCGACCCTCCTGCTCTCCCAGCACTGGTGTTGACACATTTTGTGCGCCAAGTAGTTCAACAGCAGATCGAAGGGATGCATAATTCGAAGTGACAAAAATGGGGAGAGTGAGGGTGAAAGACGCAGGCGATCCCGCTTGTATTCCTAGTCTGAGAGCAAGTAAGCGCAAGCGAAAACAGGAAAGTGTGGTGTGCGTTTTTTTATATGAATGGTGCGAGACATGAACGGAAAGGGCATGAATTGTATAGTTATCTCCACACGAGGTGTGTGTCTCTATTTGGCATAGTGGAAACACACTTACGTGACATGGAAGAACCGCCGATTGATCCAGCATAGCGTGGGGATGGATGAAATAAATTTGAAGGTGAGAGGCGAAGTTGAGGTGTTGGACTTCTTTGATCAAGTAATGGACCAACATGGCTTCGAAGACCTGAGGACTGCAGGCAACACCTATGGGTACACGGAAAAATAGGTGATGTTCCGACAGCGGTATGCATCACATATTTCGGTGGGAAACAATTGCCAAGAAGAGAATAATAACATCCTTGAATCTGTTCGTCGAGATATACACAACTTGGACCACGCTTATGATGGGAGATGTTAACGGCCACCTGGATGAATTGGACGGACGAGAAGATAACAACGGCAGAATGATGAGACAGCTGACGGAGGATCTTGATTTGGAAATCTTGAACTTAAGAGAAGACCGTGAGGACAACATACTTGGATTGTGTGAGACCAACGGACCTGCATAGACCATGCGCTCGCGTCGAATAGACTTGGGATTAACGAAAACACAGTGAGGGTGTAGGCGAGCTGGTGTAAGTTTACCATTATGTTAAAACGCCTGAGACGGTGTGAAAAAACCTTGAAATAACCAAAAGTAGAAGAGACAGAGAAGTCAGTCAGTCAGACAACGTCTCAAACTCAGCTAATAAGTTTATTCAGTAAACCTTATATATACACATTGAAACCCAGGTCGTCACCAACAAACACAACAAACAAACCGAAAATTCCTTTTCCTTTCCTGTCTTTTCTACGAACGTTGCAGTCACCTATGTACTCACTTATGACACGCCATGACCTTGCGCGGTCATTCTACGTTGTTCGAACGTAAAGTGACCGCGCAAGGTCATGGCGTGTTTTAAGTGTGCACATATGTGGCTGCAAAGTTTGTAGAAAAGATACGAAAGGGAAAAGGAATTTTTGTTTGTTTGTTGTGTTGGTTGGTGATTACTTTGGTTTAAGAGTGTATATAAGAGGTTTACTGAATAAACTTATTAGCTGAGTTTGAGACGTCATCTGATTGACTTGTTCCCCTGTCTCATCTACTTTTGGTTGTTTCAAGTTTTTTCACACCCCGTCTCAGGTATTTTAACATAATAGTAGACATGGAATTCATCTTCAGAGGAGAGCTGTTGATGAAGAGGGCAAGTGGAGCGTCAGCAGTGATCACAACTAGAGATGCCGCGAACTTTTTTCGAACCTATGGTTCGAAGGGGTCGAGAAGTTTCCCTTTGTCGAACTTTTGCGTTTATAAATTGTATCATTTCGAACTTCCGAACTTCTTATATTCGTAAATTCGATTATTTCAAACTTATTGCATTAAGAAATTCGCGATTTACGAACTTTCGACCTTTCTAAGTTTAAAAATTCGACGATTTTCGAACTTTCGAACTTGTTTCTTGATAAGTTTGAAAAGTATCATACTTCCGAACCTGCCATCTTGAAAAGTTCGATGAATTGCGAATCTCAGCAGGATTCAAAATATTGCGCCGAAGCTTTTATATATTGCGCCGAAGCTTTCCTAGGCGGAGCCACCGCACGAGTTCTTACCTATCTTGCCTGTTGTTGGCGAGCCCCAACTGGCGACTGCCCCGACTTCGTTGCTGCGCGTCGCGGCGTGCTTCGAGTTTAGTTTCACTTCTCGACACTTTGCGACCTTTTTGACCTTTTCGGCGAGGATTCAACGATCAAGCATGGAGCAGGCGGACATACATGCAGTCATTATGATCCCATTAAAGAAAGCAGAAGCAGACTCTCAAGATAATGAATCGTTCCTCTTACAGGAGTTGTCTTGGGTGACTGAAGTGATGTGTGCTCATTTTACCTTGGTCCTTAGTGGAGATATCTGCAATGACTGTATTGTTTATTTTTGTGCGCTTTCCTTATCCTTCCTCAAGAAAGCTGCCTTCAGAAAGTGGAGATCTCACAACTTAATTACACGTTTTACCTCTAATGGTTTTAAATAATATTACAAATATTTTTCAGAATTAAAAAATAATTGCACAAAGTTTAAAAATGCTTATAAATATTATTTTTTTTTTTGCAGTTCCACACACACGATTGTGAACCCTGTAAGAGCTCTAAAAATACAGTGTACATGCATGGAAACAGATGTGGCTACGGAGGAGGAAAGTATTGTATGTTAACAAGCCTGGCGATTCGACCGAACTAAATAACCCGAGTGTTACCACTTCGTTGAAAAATTAAAAGGGAATAAAATGTTTAAAAACTTGCAATTAAGATGCCCGGTTCTTCGGTAGGAACAACGTAGTTGCCTTGTAGCTGACTCCTCTGCGCCCAGCTCTCAAGATGGCACCTGGCAGAAGTTTTTTTATTAATTATACGGTCTATATATCTTTTTAAAAAAAGCCTCTGAAGGTGCCATATAGAAAGTTCGTGCGTATGGCGCGTGTATTCCTCCTTTCTCGACGACGCACAAACTCGTGCCGGGCTGTGAAGCAGTACACGCTGGGCTGTTGCTTTGAATAGGGAGGGTGCCTTCATGTGCGCTTTGTTTAGGGTGATGACATCTGACCATTTTGTTCCTGATGCTTTTGTTTCTTTTTTCTTCCTGAGCGCGAGCAAGCTGCGTCTCCCGGCCGGCACGAGCTCTTGGCATTGACAGTGCTACTGCGGCAGTTTGTAACCGGCTATTTGTATTTTTCTCGAGAGCGCGTACTGTCGGCATCGGGTACAACGATGTCATCACCACAAGCAAGGTGCACATGAGGTCACCCTAGCTTGAAATTGTGTATACACCATTCCAAGCTAGGGTGACCTCATGTGAATATTGGAATGGTGTATACACCATTCCAATATTCAGAAAGCCACACCCCAGCGTGCGATCTCCACAGACCACCACGCGTGTCTGTGTAGATTCGAATATCTGGGGCGCTAGTCCGCTGTCCATCACCGCTCCAGCGGAGGAAAACGCGCACAGACACACAGCAGTACAAAGCGCTCGAGTTGAGAACCGAATTTCATAACCAGTGTTTGGGCATATGCATTTAGGTTGACTGTACACGCCGTCCAGTGCCGTAGTAAAAAGAAAAGCAACATTGCCTCCACCTGTTTTCTTTAAAAAAAAAGTAAGTTCTCGAGAGATGTTTTGATGGTCCATCCTATAGACTAAGTGGGAATGTTGTTTTTTTTGGCCCTGCTAAGGTATTTGTTAACAGCATTTCACAGTGCAAGCCTTAGGGAATAATCTATTTGTTATACGGACCTTTCCTTACGGCATCTTCAGGATAGGAGATAAGTGACAGACCCGTCAAACGAAGTTTGACATCTGTCTTCGGTAAATTTTAGAAAATGAAATTAAAGGGCGAAAGAGAAGTGACCTCCGACAGGCTTGGCTGAAGTGGAGTGCGAGGCACCACTTCATGGATCTGTGTTGACGGATCTTTTTTTTTTTCGTTTGAAGAGTTGCGTTTTTTACTATCTGCGGCGTGGAAAGTACATCCGGCATCGGCAGTGCTGCACTCAGGTGACTTCCATGCAGACGGCTTCTTTTGGCGCGACATGTTGCATGCCTCAGGTGATCTCAAGCTGTCTGTGACACTTTTTTTAGCTGAGGATCCCCACCCTTTGTGTCTAAATAATTTAATTGAATTAGATATCTGAAGATAATCATGAAAGCGCTTGAGCGACCTGACTTCAGACATGGGATCGAACACAATGCAGATTCTTTAAACTACTAAATAAACCGATCAAACGGATGTTTATGCCACAAAAACAATTCCCCCTTTAATCTAAAGCAACTGCTTTCGATTTGTTATGAAGACAGAGCACGATGCTTTCGAGAAACACACATTGTAACTCCTTACGTTGATTATAATTGCCGCCTTTAAGATCCTAAATGCGCAATCATAAATGTACCTTGCACTTCTTACAGCGAATGTTCCGTCACTATCTCTAAGTAAACCTACGCTGCCATAATTACTTCGGTTCTCAACCCTTGTGAGGTCTTTGAGTCATCTAAATACCCAATGTCCACCGGTGCCAACGTTGACCGGTGCTATTGCTCATTCATGTGCCTCATTTAGCCTTCTCACACGTCTCCGGTACGCCGACGGCGAAAATAGTCAAAATGTGTCATAAAACCAATTGCAGAAGTTGTGGACATAATGATGGCATGCAAAAAGGTAGTCAGGACAAGTATCAGACGACACTTTACAGAGCATGACAAAAAAATCACGGCGAAACGCGACGAAAAACACGGAGGGGAGAGCGAAGCGACGAGTTGGAGCCACCTTATGGTGGCCGCGTCACGTGATTCCAAGATGACAGCGCCCATATAGTGGAGGCTGAAAATGTCTATACCTTTCCATGGATCGCCTTCCGCGCGTTGCAATCCTTTTCAAAAGGGCTGTGGAACGCGTCCTGAGCGTGCACAGTAGCTCTCTTTCACAAAATATGAGACGCTCTGCATGCGTCCACAGCCCAGTGACTCAACATTTTTCACCCGGGTGGGCGACAATCGCTGGAAAGGTCTATAATCAACACCAGGATAGAAGAAGAGAGAGAGAGAGAGGTGTCTGAACGGCACCGCCTCGCCACAGAGCAGGTGTGGAGAAGGTTCATACAGATTTTTGACAAATGCCGCGAGATGGTGCTGCATGTAAGAGGCCGATGAAAGCCAATCGAGGAGCCCTCGTTATTTGCGCACACGTTTGCGAACACGGTACACTCCCCCTCCCCTCCCCCCTTCCTTCCCGGGAACAGTGTACCGATTCCATCCTAATGGCTTTTAAAATACAGAAGGCGAGATTTACAACTGCTAGACCTGGTGTTTTGGCTAGTATTCCAGTCACCTGCTCCAGTTTTATTAGAAGTTGCTTGTGTCAAGTTTTATCAATGGCCGACGTTCACAGATTTGGTCGAGTCTCCTCAGGATTGTCGGCTTAAAAAGAAGATATATTAAAATCAACTTTTTCGCTCTGAGAACCATCTCAACGTGGATCTGTTGAAGACATCCTAGTACCCTCACAGCGCTCTGCCAGAACTACTTCGCACGCCTGGGTGAGCAACTTTCTGCGTCCTGTATCAGCGAGTTGAGCTCAAATTGGTCCCCCAACTTAGTGCTGCTTCCGAGCATTATGTGCTTACAGATATCGAAGGAATTCCTTGCGGCGGACTAGAGACTTCTTCACAAAGATTTCCGTTGGCGAAAAGCACAAAATTTAGACAGTCAGAGCTGAAAACAAAGCTAGGCAAACTAGTAGTGGTATTCAGTGGCGTAGCCAGGGGTAGGCTCATGGGGCTTCATTCCCGCCCCCGAAATCCAGCCGACCCTATAATATACACATGCATTTTGCCCCCCACCCCCTCCACACCCCAAGCCATGAACATCCCAGTACCTCAGGCCCCCCCCCCCCTTCCCCGGACAGAAAATAATTCCTGGCTACGCCGTTGGTGGTACTCAGTTGAAAGTTCAACAGAGAAATAAAGTAGCTACTGCCTACTATACCAATTCAAGGAACTGAAACTTCCCAGCTTATTGTTTCTGCTTCTCGTGTGGTGAGTGGTGGATAAATGTGCGTCAAGTCGTTGTCAAGGCAGTGCGCTATCGGATGCCAGCGTCAGATAATTACTCATGTCAGCGTTACGTTAACGGAGGCGAAAATATGAAACCCTGAAGCATCAAAATACGTGCTGTGAAAATGAAGAAACTACAGACTCACTTTGGTGCATGGAAATTAATATATTTACTGCGGGTGGAAGATTAGTGTCGAGGTGTTGCATTAAAACTTGGGTTTGGGTTATTTGGTCCATACTGAATAAAAGGTCAAAAGTGCGAACAAAAGGGGCTAATGAAGAAACACACCCGACAGGAGAGGCGCTTTACTTTCACCTGGTTTTTAATAGCAGCGCCGTCACCTATGCGGATGCGGATTTGGCAATAATGTGTGTACTTATAGGTGACGATGCTGCTCGTAAAAACCAGTTGAGAATAAAGCGCCGTGCGTGTTTCTTCGTTGGCTCCGTTTTATTCGCGCTTTTAACCTTTTGTGAGGTATTGCACTGCACGGACTGCACCGACATCTAAAAAGAGTAATTTATTAAAGGAGCGGTGAAACGATACTCAATTGGAATGCTTTTCACTTTACACGAGCTTACTGGCACTAGTGGGACTCAAGGATACTCGCACGCAACGCCACTGGCCAAGAAACTCCTGTGTTGCGGTGTAATTGCAAGGACAAAAGCGATCATTTTCATTCAATCTCTCCTTTGCAAAATTTGATGACGTAACGTGGGGATCGCAGTCTCCCCAATGACGATATTTGAATGCGGTTCATAGATTGAACCCGAGCATTGCGTGGGCACTCGATTGGGGCTCGTGATGATTACTAGCTTCAGAAGCATTCGGGTAGTGGCCCGTGGCCAATCGCTGCAACAACGACAATAGCCGAGCCATAACAATGTCTGGAACTCAGCGCGTGTCCTGTGCCTTGCCAACCCCAGCGCGTGGCTATGATCAACATTGGCGGCATATAATCGGCTCCAGATCACGTGGCCGCTTGTTCTGGCTGCGAGTTGAGGGGGTGAACGCTGCTCGTTTTTCTTTAATTTTTTTCCAGGACTTCTATTGCGTGGGGTGAAAAACGAACCCGTGTTTCATAAGTCATTAACGTCAGGGATCCGTTCTAAGCGGTATTTACGCAAAGTACAAAAATTGTTGCATCGCCCCTTTAAGAAGAGGTATTGCACTTAGCCACTCAGTACTACACAAGGACGACCTTGAATGTTTAAATAAGTTCAAACACGAAATGTGCCCTGAAAGTCATTAAGGATTGCACAAGGAAGTCGTAGTCAAAATAAACGTAGAGTCCTATTCACAAGGTGCGATTTCGCTTGCGAATTCGCAGCTGCGAGGTCGGGCAGCGCAGATTCCCTGTAAGCTTTTGTTGCCGCACGAGCAACGTTGCAACTGCGAAATCGCAAGTAAAATCGCAGCATGTGAATCAAGCTTAAGAAGGCCTATTCGGCAGGCTTATTTGATGTTTCTGAAAGGAGACTGGATCAAGGATTACAAGATTTCATTCACTCCGTACATAATGAATGAAGATAAACTAAGAGCAAACAGTATGTGCCTACGTGAGCTGTACCGATTTCTATCTTTGTTTGTCTACTTGCTCTAAGATGAGATTACAAAGCAAGAGCTGGTGCCTATGAGCCTTCTTCATAGCTGACCTCATCAGATCCACGTTGAGGTGCTTCACAGAGTGAAAACTTTCATTCCCATATTTCTTCTTTTCATGTCGACCATCGTACGCAGACTCGACCAAATCTGTTAACTTCGGCCATTGAGAAATCTAAACGAAAACAACTTCGAATGTAAAAAAATGAAGCAGGGGATTGATTTTTCTTACACACACATATACAAGAAAGAAAAGAAAAAAAAAACAAAAAACACGCACCTTGAACATTGTTTTTTTTTCGACAAAACTGAACTATCTGTATACCCCTCTTGTTCTTAATTAAATACAATAACAAAATAACGTATTTTCGACGACACCGATATTATTAGTAGAAAATGTCCGATGACATGCAAATACTCACCGCAGAAAGCATCCTGCCAGCAAGGCGTCCAAGAAATAGACGCCACGCCGGCTTTCAGAGTAAAACGTTAGGGAGGCCAAAGAAACCTGAAAAGTGCCCGCCTGGAGAAGCCTGCCATGTCTGGATTGTTCCGGGAGCCCTCACGCCCCAAAACGCTTTGTTCGGACGACGGTACCAGACTCGCTACGGATCAGGTAGGTCCAACACGTGCGCCGCGGAGTCGTTTTCATTGTGCGGAGCCGTCTATTCGCGCGTGGCTTTGACTGAACGCGTCTCGTCAATCTCGAGTGTCCCACGCTGCCACGCTGTCTGTCCCACGGCCAGAAAAAAACAGAGAGCGAAAAAGAGAGGAAGAGAAAATCGTCGGTCGTTGACTCTTTCGCTATACAAACAAATACCGAGCTTGCGGGACAGCGCGCGTCGCGCTCAGTGGAACTATAGCCACCCTCTAGCGCAACGTCCCAGCCGATAGTGTCTTCCCAGGGCTCTTTTGTGTTCCCCGGAAGGTGCCAAGCTGTGCGACTCTGAAAATTCCCTTTATGCTGGTATGATCGTCGAAACAATAAAGAGGGCAGAGAGACCGATATTTGGAGCGGGTCTCCGCGCTTTCGAGGCGTAGATTGCTCGGAACTTGCGAAAAATGTGACTGATTAACTAGAAAAGACATTTCGACATGGGCAGTTCTATATGAAGGTAACGGGTAAATTGACTCTCTGTCGGTCTTTTGCGAGCGACTTTCGCAAAATCACCAAAGGCTTAAGCGAAGTCGAGCGTGTCGTATCTCAACTTGCCAATTAGCGTTCCTGCCCCTGCTAGACTTATTATCGACGGTTCACCGCACCGCCGTGAGGTCGTGCAATACCTCCTTGCTGCGTTAAAGACCCGAGGTTAGCATTTGCACTGCACTGTCGAAACGTTTCGTCTACAACGCTGAGCCAGCATCGTCGAATCAGGGCCGGATTAACAGTTGCGAGAGCCATGGGTTCAAGAAAACTGGACGAGCCCTCTTCATTTTTTGTAGCTCAATATTTTTAGCATTTCTTTCACTTAAAAATACCAATCTTGCTCGGTACGGAATTTTCACATATATCTGAGCTTTCATAAAGTGATGTTAACGCAAAAATATTTCTGGAAAAGTGCCGAATTTTAGGCCGAATTAACATCAGAAATATACCTGAACTTTTTATTGATTTTTTGCTTTCTGAGAGGCAATATTGGGCCAAAATAGGCTTTGCATCAAAAGTGTGCGTCAGCATATATCCGCAATTCATCTTTTTTATCATTTTCCACTAGAGAAAGACAATGTGTTTCTCAAATGACATTGTGCGCGCACTTTATGGTTCTTATTATTTTTAATCAGATACCGATAATTATTTTAGTACCTAACTGTGAAAATCAAAATGTATTGGTAACTCTTTTACTGCCCTTCAGTTATATGATTTTAAAAATGAAAAAAACATTCCAGGGTGCCATTTTTAGACTAATTAAATTTTTAGACTAATTTAGACTAATTTCTCGCGAATTAGAAAATTGAGCAATTAAAGGTGATTGTGAGCATTGCAAGATATCCAACCTAAATATGCCACCGGAATCTGCAAATAGCCATAGTGCAGATTAACGTATTCACTTTTAACACAACATTTTTCAACAGAAAAGTAGGGCTCTGCATGTAAAATTGACCTGTTTGTGTTTAGTACTCTCCAGACTTGTGCCTATCTTAAATACTCTACTCGAGATACTGTATTTAAAATACTTTTTGTAGTATTTGGATATCTTGCAAATACATTTCGTCTGGAGTATTTGCTATACTCTATCTTGATTACACATCTCACTATCTTGTACTCAGCATCTCAAATACATTTTTCAACCTACAAAAATATTTTTCGCTGGAACCATCTAAGGAACTAGGGATCGCCAGACTCGAGGGCAAAGCTGAACCGATTTCAGACCTGAAGGCAAACGATCAAACACAGGAGAGGAAACAAGCGCGAGCAAAACGCAGTCTCCGAATGCAACAGAAAACCAAATGGATAGTCCCAAGTACGACCGCTTTTATGTGTCTTCATGTCCGTTCTTTTTGTTTTTCTTTATCCACGTTTTTTTTTTTTTTTTTTAATGGCACGTTACGCTTGGAGCTAGCAAAGCGCTCGTGACGTCATCAGGAATTTACACCTTTTGTCTGAAGCTAAAGTGGTTCCGTCAGCGGAAGATTGTGACGCTAACGCTCGGTACGGTCACAACGGACCATTTTCGCAAATCGCCGGTTCAGAGGGTTCTGGCATGAAAATGCACGAGCACGTTTTCAAGTGAGCGCGAACACTCCATCGGCTAGGGGAGCTAGACCCTGCTGGCTTTATTGAGCTCCAGTGGCCTAGATGGGGCCTCCTCAAAGCTTCTTTGTGGGACTGTTGTAGCTCTCTTGTGTTAACTTCTGTTTCCTCTTGACCTTCCTAATATTTTTCGACAGTTTTAAGGTACGTACGGGTTTTGAGGTAAGGTTTTAAGGTTGGCACGGGAGACAAAATACTCGCTCTTGGTTATTGACCAGCGACAAAAGCTGCTGTCCTCTAATCAATGTTTTTTTGTTTTTTTTTAGCGTGCTCGTTTGTCGTTCGTTTGTGTTGTCGGAGAAAAGCTCACCGGAGAAAAGCTCGCCAGCCTTTTTGACGGATGCGGAAAAAAGCTCACCTACGAAACTAAGAATCGAGCGTTCACTCAAGTAAAATACGTCCACTGAACTGAAGTATGCTGGGATGCATAGGGTCATTCTGCACTCCACTATCCTCCGTTCACCCTTCAGCTGATAGCAGAAAGCTCCGCCTTCAGCGTCAGCTTTCTGCCCTTGCTAACAAAAGCGTGCACGTGCACGCATCGCAACCAAAGCACTGCGGAAGCCAGCGAACTCACGCTGGAGGCGGAGCTGCTACTCTCAGGTAAAGGGGGAACGGAGTATAGAAGAATATATTTTTTTAAATATAAAAACATCCTGTTACACGTCAGACGTTGCCCGACAAAAAAGAAGTTCAATAAAACACTAATTAAAAAAAAAGCTAAGAAAAGGGGGGGGGGGGAGGTGATATAACCAATGTAGAGGGCTGCAGTTGGAGTAGTTTCTGGATATTAATTTATGAAATGGCTATTTATGTAGTCTACCGACACCGTATCGCCAAATCTCCCCATTCTATATGGCGAAATATTCTGTATCTGAATCAAAGCCTTATCCCAGGAGAAGGATTTATATCGGACTGAGCACAAGCAAAAAGCAGTGGTCTTCGGAGCAAATCGATGAGTTGAGCTGTATCTCTAAGTTGTTCGTCAGTTACGCCACATCGTTTTGCAATGAAATCAGAGCGCAAAGATAAAAGCAAAAACTTAGAAAGTAATGTTGTATTACTAGAAAATCAGATCGCAAAAAAATGCCAATACAGCTTTTTTGCCTACAAACAGAAAGAAAGAAAAACTACACTGTTTTTGTTCTAGTATGACTGGGTTTTCATGAACAAAAAGTTCTTTTTTTAAACTGCGGCAATTTTTTTTACATTGTTTTCACGGATTGGAAAAATTGATCAAAGAACCTGCCGTGTTTAAAAACGCATATAGTGATAAATCATCAATATTTTCTAGCAGTCTGATTTAAATATTAGTCTGATATTAGTCTGATTTTAATCAAATAAATCTGACTTAAATTTAAAAAAAATCTTATTTGTTCGAACTTTTTTTTAATGTTTTCCACAGTATAGAGATCTGACGTGAAGTGTGTACACTGTACACTGCGCGGAACTTTCAACACAAACAAACGATTAACTTCTTTTTACATTTCAGTGGTTGCTCTTACAACTAGTATATGCGGTGGAAATTCCTCATTCCGGTCACAAACTTACACGATAAAAGTTCGACGCTGATCAATCTCTTCTTTAATAAGGTATGTATTCCAGTATCTATTCGAATTATTGATGCTGCTGCTGCGTGACGAGACAAGTGTTGTATTGCTTTTTATTTGTTGTTGTTGTTGTTGTGTTGTTTTCTTATATCTATATCTATGCATTTTTAAGCTGTTCAACTGGATTCGGGGGCATAGGCACTGTCAGGTACCATGCCTTTTTCTCTGCCCTCTCAGCGGATAATATCCGAAACACAAATAAGGGGAAGAAAAAAAAACTCAATATCGTTTCGCGTTAGCTCTGTTGCACGGTGAGAGAGGCCTAAACCTTTGGCAGCACTAGTGCTAATAGATGATAACGACCACTTTCCATTATAATTTATTTCGAGGTGAGCCTTTCTCCGTGTCTGTCAAAAGAATGGTGAGCTTTTCTCCGAACCAGCACAAAAGCGGGTGAGCTTATCTCCGGTGAGTTTTTCTCCCGTGAGCGTTTTTCTCCGGTGAGCGCCGAATCGCGTCAAGGCATATTACGAACGTATTGCGGAATGCGTCATGAGCCGAGCCTGCTGCCCCACTGAAAGCACGCCAGTTGCCATGCCTATAATACACGAGTGCCCCTTGTTCCTAAAATCTTTCGGAACCCATTATGTTACATGTCCCGAATTATTTCAAAGTAAACTTCGATTGCAGCAACTAAGTCGATTCTTGAAAGTCATAAATATCATAGCAGAATGTGATTTTCAGCGAAGTCATCACATGTAGAGCACCCCTTTTGACTTTTTTTTTATTCTTATATTAACAGCCTGCAACCAGACATGTACGTAAAGCGTTACTAGTAGCGAGTTACTTCTACCTAGTTACTTTTTTCGGTTACGGGTAACGTATTTAGTTACTTTCTTTAGAAAAGGAACGAGTAACATACTTAGTTACTTTTAAGGCCAAGTAACGAGTAACGGTATTTCGCTACTTTTGAGGAGTAATGTGTACAACACTGTTTAAACGGCCTCGTTTTTATTCCAACCTGAGTATGCGCCTATTGCGACAAAGGCAGATGGGCAACCCGAAAAACAACTAAACAGTATGATAGCAACGTTTACCGCTGAACACGTCAGTCGAACTCTATAGCTGGCAGTAGTGTTGACGAGTGGGCTAGTTGGTCTTCTATATTAGCGCAAACTGGGAATGCCCTTCACCCAGACAACACAAGAGGGTTTCGTTGGTTGAACCTTTCTAAAATCGTGTAGAGATCGAACATAGACCCGGAGGTTGCCAACACGGGAAGGTACAGATATGCACTGTCAACTGTGAACTTTAGAAGCAGAGAGAACAAAAGAGAGGGGCGTCCCAGCTTCAGTAGCTCTTCCTGAACCGCAGCACTGCCGTTCATTCGAGCGCGTCAGTAGAGCGACTCTTCAGCGTCGCCTGAGATGTATTCTCAAGGAAGCGGGGGAAGATAACCGATGAAAAATTTGAGAGGCAGCTACAGCCTAAAGGAACACTGACTCCCCCTTTTTCTCTTTTTTGCCACGTGATTCATTATGGTGTTAGAAGACTACCCAATTAATATTTTCCTACACCGTCACGTATTTTTAATAAAGCCATAAAAACGCAACTGTTCGAAACCAAAACCGAAAGTGGACTGGGAAGGAAGAAGAAGCATAGAGGAGGAGAAAGTTGGCGAAAATCACGTGACTCTGCAACTTTTTTTTTAATCAACGTATTTGCAGCTTTTTAGAAGCCACAAAACAGGGTAATATTTTTTTAATATTTTTAATATTGTGTGTGTGCCTTCGATGACCCACGACTTTGATTATATTTGATGGTCGTGTCTCACCCATAGAAAACGGCTCGTGACCACGGAGAAGAGAATGAGCGCAACTCAAACCGGCCAGTTCTCGATCGGCGGTTTTCGGGCGGAAAGAAAACGAGTTTCGAGCCGCGAGTTGTTTTCTGGGTAGTTGGGCTCTCACATGTCATGTACAAATTAAAACCTTGGCGAGCATAAATACCCTGTCAGTGTCCCTTCAAGTGCAACGACTACTGGAAAGAAAACAATAAAGCATGAAACAAAAACAGTTGTGTATTTGATCGTCAAAGTAACGAGAAAAGTAATTTGTTGCTTTTGAGGTAACTCACGCGTTTCTTTTGAGAATCGGAAACGAGTAACGAATTTAGTTACTTTTTGACCTAGTAACGAGTAACGGTATTTAGTTACTTTTGGGGGTAACGTATGCATGTCTGCTTGCAACCTACTTGCCGATTATCTTCGAATGTAATTCAATTACTTATTTAAAGTATTTGTTCTCTACTCAAGATAGTTCGTTGTAAATGTGACTTAAATACTACTCTAAATACATTTCCATATGGGTATTTAGTATCTTATCTTAAATGCTTTCGCTGAGTATTTGGCACAACACAGGAACTTCTATCCTACTACCCGAAAGACATTCGGCAGAGGTTGATTATTTCCGTAGGTCACGGTTTAAATACTCGTAATATAAAATACGTTCAATTATTTTGTTACAACGTCACTCCTAGCTACACCATACACTTAACTAGCAGATCATTAGTTCTTTGAATATATTTCAAAATAGGTTTTATAATAAAAGACATTTATATTTGTTATAAAACACAGTGCATATGAATGTTCGCTTCAAAACGCAGTTTTTCGCAGTAAGAGATAAAAGAAATGAGTCATCAATTTTATTGTGGCCGAACGGAAATACATGTGAGAAATATCGTACGACGCGAAGCGCGTATGCGAATCACACAACGCGGCACTTTCCTGAATAGGCTGCAATAAAGAAACACACGACTCTGGTTTAGAACTAGCTCCAATTTGTAAACCATGGTGTACGTACACGTGACGTTTTTTCATTACTAACTTGGAGGGCAGAGCTAACTAGCATGGTTTAGACGACGTCGTAGAACCGCTGAGGAAAATGATGGGATGTGATCTGAATTTAAAGATTTTTTCGCGACAGGCTACAAACGAAAGCGGAAAAAGCGTCCATGTGTTGTGTGTTTGGGGCCACACAGATAAAGCAGCCCTGCCAGCATAAATTCAATTTTACAATTTATACTTCTTTTCCGCTAAGCCTTTCGGTAAGCTGTAATAAGCCTTTGTCAATTTACTACGATCATCGCCATTTTACAATTCCATCACTAAGAATACGAATGCCTCTGCGTAACTTCTATTCTGCAGAACTAGCAGATAAGAATGCGCAGACTTTTTGCTGAAAGGCATTGGGAAAGCCTCGGAACCTTCATTAAGATATGGCGCTTTGTACAACTGCCCCCTATAATTTTGGAGAACACAAAGCCGAAACGATGCATCGGGCTCAATCGTTACATAATATGTGCGTGTAACAAAATCATGTTCGTAAGCTATACAATAAAACTGTTAGGAGTGACTTCGTGTATCTTATCGTGTTTAATTACTAGCACGTCTTATTTGTGTGCTAGTTTGTATATAGAACAGCGGCTTCGTAGCAGGAAAAGTATGCACAGTGCATGTTGAAAGGCCTTTTTCGCAACCTATATAATTGTTTTAATTAAATCATTTAAAATGAATTTAAGGATTTTACAGGCAATAAACTCATGCGTAATTATAGTTTACTAAGGCAATGAAAAGCGGTCGATGCATACCAACCTTCAGCAGGAAAATATCAGAGAATAAAGACAAGACTAGTGGAGCCAAACATCGTCATACATTATATTGTCAGTGACTTTAGAGCTTCGCACGCAGAGAACAATGCAGTCAGAGTCGTATGTGTAGCCAAGGGCGCTAGAGCGAAAGTCGCCAAGGTCACGAACGTGCGGTGGAATCGGGTTTTGTTTTACCTTTCAACCAGATCCACACCTTCGGCGCATTTGGGACATGCAGGCCGGATCGCCTGTGTCGAGTGTTCTTTTGCTGCGTTCGTTGCTCAAGATTTGTGTTCGCGCGGCCGTCCATCCCACGGTCTCTAATAAAATTGTCTAGCCATGTTGTGAAATAAAAAGAAGACAAGCATTGAATATGTATGGACCAGTGTTGGAACTAACGCGTTACTAGTAACGACGTTACTGGTAACGTGTTACTTTTTTGATTAACGTACTAACGTACTCGTTACAATTCCATGTGACTAACGAGTAAAGTAATGTCGTTATTATTTTACGGTATCTGCTATCAAATTACGTTACCCGTTACTCGTTACTTTTGGTTAAAAATGGCCGCATGATTGTTTGAAAACAAAATAATTTTTATTCTGTACAACAAAGCTATGTATAAACGGCGTCATTTCAAACTCCTTCGGAAAAGTTCCCACGACCGGGACCAAAAGGTGCGAGATTATCGCCGCGCGGAACCACAAAGCGTCCTTGGCGCAGTCTTTGTAGAGAAGCTGCTAAAATCACCGTCGCAGTACCATGAAGGAGCAGCCGTCTCTCTGGAAAGAGACATCCGTTCAGATGGCTAAAGTCTGCCGCCGCTCAAAGGATTTTGCCTCAGCGTCCCTAGCTACTCTAGCTGGTCACATCCTTCTGACAAAAAAATTAATATATTCTCGTTCTGTCAACAACAGAAAGGATAAACTAAGTTTGGAAGCGTTGACGTTCCCACGCTTTGAACCAAAACAAGTGGCAAGGTTATCGCAGCATTGAACAACGACTGTCACCAGAAAGACGTCACCATCTTTTAAAATCCTGCCTCCGTGGTACAAAGGTGCGGTCTCTCGCTGGAGAACGACTCCCGGTCAGGAAGTCGCTTCTCACCAAATCCTCTGGGCATCCTTTCTCCCATAGCGCCTCAAAGATTAGACGAAAGACTCCGTCACCACCACAAACGATATCTCCTTTGTATCGCAGTTCGTCAGACATAAATTCCGAAGTCTTCCACAAGAAAGCATGCCCCCAATTCCCTGGCATTCAAAGACCGAATTATCTATTGCTGGACGCTGCGCCCGCCTTTTCCTTCTCGCAGTTCCTGGTTGTGTGTGAAGGCTACTGTACCATTCTTCTAGAGAGACACGTTCGTAGCAGTGATAGTGATGTCTTTCGTCTGCTTCGCCCTTACTTTGCTGCTGCCGGCGTGAAAAAAGAAAAAGATGTTTGGCCATGAAAGAGAAACTTTGGTTAAAGAGCTTATAAACGCTCGCCACCTTTTTCAGTCACATACACACGTAAAGATAACGGGTATGCATGTGATTATAACCAAAGTATGGCCGGCGCGATACTTCGTTTATAATCGCCCATAATCATCTTTGGTTATAACTATTGGTTATAAGAAGCGAGCGGTTTGGTTAAAGAGCTTATAAACGCTCGCCACCTTTTTCGGTCACATACACGTAAAGATAACGGGTATGCATGTGATTATAACCAAAGTATGTCGGCGCGATACTTCGTTTATAATCGCCCATAATCATCTTTGGTTATAACTATTGGTTATAAGAAGCGAGCGGTTTGGTTAAAGAGCTTATAAACGCTCGCCACCTTTTTCAGTCACATACACGTAAAGATAACGAGCATGCATATGATTATAACCAATGTATGGCCGGCGCGATACTTCGTTTATAATCGCCCATAATCATCTTTGGTTATAACTATTGGTTATAAGAAGCGAGCGGTGCCTCTTTTTGTTGCTTGTGCAGCCTAAACTGGACAGTTACTAAAGCCGGCGTGGCTATGAGGTGCGTTGTTTGCAGTCTTGGGAAGTAACGTGTTACTAGTAACGCGTTACTGTAACTTCGTTACTTTTTGGTAACTTGTAACTGTAACGAGTTACTTTTTAAAAATGTAACTTGTGACTGTAACGAGTTACTTTTTTTGAGGTAACGATGAAAGTAACGACGTTACTTTTATCGTTACTTTTCAGCTTTTTATGAATAATATATCACTGAACGAGTACTATTTAGCTACATCTTGCACTTTCCAAATCGTCTGTTCCGACATTTAGAGTGTCAAATTTCCCTTGCAAAAACTTGTGAATACGTTCTTTGTCGCGAGTCACGACCGGAATATAGCCACGTGTAGATTTGACAAGAAAATCTAGTTATCCTTACGCACGCGCTTGTACTTTGTGACTGAAAACTTACATCTTAGTGTTTTGAAGCACTATCTATGTTGCGGGGTTTTCTTTTTTTTTTTTGTTTGTGCAAACGCTTTTTAATCGGGTGAATCAACCGTGAAACAACAATACACGCGGAGGGCACTGCGCATGTTTCGCATTTTGATTTGCGCCACTACTCTGACGTGGAAACTGTCAAACCCTAATGTCGAGAAGCAACTGCTGCTAAGTTACAATATGAAGTAAAAAGCGTATTTTTTCATTTTATGCAATAAAACTTTGTGAGGGGCGTTTTCTAGTTTTCCCTAATTTTTTGTGGTATAGAAAAGTAACTGAAAAGTAACGTCGTTACTTTTTAAAAGTAACTGTAACTGTAACGAGTTATTTTTTAGTTGCGGTAACTGTAACGGTAACTTTGCTACTTTTTTCTGAAAGTAACTGTAACTGTAACGAATTACTTTTTAAAAGTAACTTACCCAAGACTGGTTGTTTGTGAGCAGTCCGTGTACTGAACAGCTGTCTCGGTCATGCAGCGTCTGCCTCTAACCAACAAGGCCGTTTTAGAGAATCCCGGACAAAAGCTCACCGGACAAAAGCTCACCGGACAGAAGCTCACCGGACAAAAGCTCACCGGACAAAAGCTCACCGGACAAAAGCTCACTCATTTTTTCACAGACCCGGACAAAAGCTCACCCATTTTTTCACAGACCCGGACAAAAGCTCACCACGAGAAAATTTCATGTTGGTCTTACACGCGTGCGGACAACTTAGATGCATGCGTGCGACACAAAAAGGCAACGATAAATTAAAGCTGACAGGCGCATAGTTTGTTGATTTTAATAGAAACAAGTTTATTTATCGATTAGTTAGAAGCGAATGCAGTCCCCTGCTAGCTCCTGCAGTCTTGGTAGATCTCGATGTACATGCAAGCCCTCGCAAATATTTCTAAGACGATTCTGCAGGCGCAGAGTGGTTTTTTGCACCCGGTTTACTGCGGCCTCACCCCTCCGCGCTCGTGTCAATCCGTGGCAACGAGCGCCTGATTTGTTGTAAGCATTCAATCAGCCTCAAGACGCTTGGATGGGCGTGGCCGACGAGCTTCTGGAACCCGGTACTCCATACTTCGCAGGTGTTGTTCATCCGGTCTTTATCTTGAAGAGTGACATCGTACATATTCCACCGTACGGGGAAACTCCGGTCGTCGTCGGCGCAGAGTCAGGCGAAGGGGAGAATTCGCTCTGGGTGCCGCCGCAGATGGAACAGAAGCATAACGGAAGCGGCCGTTGACATACGTGCAATCAAAATACTCCAGCAGGTAGCCGATGTAACCGGTAGACGTTTCCCTGGTGGTTAGTTCTTGTGGAACAAGCTGGGGTGGAAGGAAAGCGAGCCTATCTAAAATCCCGCACTGTTTTCTAAATTGGTCATCTGTCTTGTACTTTTCCAAAAGGCCCAACTCCCGTTCTTTCGAAGTATTTTTAAGAATTCGCAACTCAAAGGTGGATGGGGTACAAGTTCTCCTAAAAATGGTCCAATGTCCATCGCGTCCGCACTTTATTTCAGCCCGTGTTTTGCCCGGGTAGCAAAAAAGAAAAAAAAATCGAGGTGAGCTTTTGCTTGGGTCTGTCAAAAACGGGTGAGTTTTTGTCCGGGTCTATCAAAAAACAGGCGAGCTTTTGTCCGGTGAGCTTTGCCCGGTTACCGTTTTAGAATGCTTGTTATAAACAACCCTTTTACTGCCATCTCCACTCACTTTTCGTGCAATATGGCAACGGCCACCGAAACTCCGTTACCATGGCCCGGGCTAAGTGCTATGTTTGAACTGAGGTAAACGAAGTCAGACAATTTGCTGTTGGCATGTCTAGTCTCTATGCCGAAACTCAAGCTGCAGAGCAGCTATATCTCACAGTGCTCATTAATGTAAGCTAGTGAAAATACTTTGAAAACGGCTTAACTGAGTTTACTTGTATATTTCAGAAGGAGGGTAATAAATAATGGCAGCTATATATAAACACGCCTATTTAATACTTGTTTAAATTTGCGATTTATTTAGACAGTTTTTTGTGTCCTAATTCGTGATGCAATTTATGCAGTTAATACTTCGTTGTACCACATCACTGATAACTAGAAATTAACAGCGGTGCTTCGCGTCAGTCCTAACTTTTTTTCTTATTTTCCGTCAGTGCCTCCATTCGCAGAAGTTATCAGAGTTCGCAGTGTTTTCAAAGAAACGAAAGACCGAGACTACAACCCACGTTCCTGCCGCACCCTTGCTAAAGTAGATGAAGATCGACCGTATGCATCAAGTTCCCGTTTCTCAAGAACGGTTCGACAAACTTGTGGTGACGTTTGTGGTTGAGACGCTATACAGTACAGTCACATACTAACAGTCATATACTAACAGCTGTAATATCCTGGCAGTGAAACACAAAGTAACGGCAAAGTAACGTAAAAGTAACGTCCGTTAGTCATGGTAAGTGACGACACCGGTATATCGTTACATTTGCAAAATGGTAACGGAGCTTTGTAACGCGAGCGTTTTTAAGGTAACGAGTAACGCTATTTCGTTACTTATTTCCGGTAATAGGCACAACTATGGTATGGAAACATATTAGATAATTAAATTGATATTGTTTGTTTGTTTGTTGCCATCATAGTTAATATCTAGCTAACATTTAGCTATGTTTTGTTTTTTGCAAAAAGTATTACGATTGCCGCCATTTTTTTTTTTCTTAGCATGTAGGGGAACCAGGTTCCTCTATAAGAAGGGCCCGATTCATTTGAATTCTTTGAACCCAGGATAATCCGGTCCTGCGTCGAATGTCAAAATGCAGATCGACCTCTAGCTGTTTAGGAGCGTTTTCATCTCAATTCATTTCGGGGTCGAACATTTCATTTTGACAAAACAAAATATATACTTCTGGATCATTCTTGAAATGAAAGACAGTGCAAACGGCAAGCTTCGCAGATTTTTCGTTTGTTTTCAAGGTAATGACCACTGAAGCGGCCAATGGCGGAAGGAAACTCACGTTTCTCCCACCACTTGAGGATCGCATGTTTGACCAGCTCGCTATTCTCTCCTTTCTCAAACTGCTGCACTATACTTCGTTTCAGCAGAAGTCTAAACGCAGCCGACGCCACGAGATGATTGGACCAATCAAGTAGGATCAAACGCGCGAATCACTAGGCCTTCTTCTGTTTCTGATAGGTTCAGCAATGATAGAACACGTACAGAAGCACGAGGAACACCATGATGGAGAACTCGTCACAAGCCCCGTCGTCACAGGCCGACTGGTCATAGGTGAATTCGTCTAGCAGGCCGACTCGTCACAGGCAATCTCGTACGAGGAATTCTCGTCATACCGGAAGACTCGTCACAGGGGGCACGAAACAAAAACATGTTGGTATTGTACTAGGATTAGTCAGTATCTGAAACATTTATGACATATATTCCCGGACATATTTCATCGACTTCAACTAAGCCAGCGAATGAATACATGCACACAATAATTTATATACTACTAAACAGAAACCACAGGCGTGGGGAGCTTTGACAAAAATCTCTTGTCTTTTGAGCCCTATGGCAACAAGCGTCTTTTAAGCTGCCCGCTCGCGCCTCTGACTTCCATGGGACGCAAAGCAGCGGGTAATTAATTTTTGTTTTTGTTCTTTGTTGTTTAAATAAATTATTATTATATTAGCGCTCTTCAGAACTGGAATGCCTGATCCTGAGGATGTTCAAAGGCTAGTAAAAAAAGGAAACGGAATCTGTATTTATTGAACTAATGCAGACAATACAAATGTCTCGGTTATACAGCTGTACGTTTCTTGCAATATTCTGAAGTGGTGATTGCGTAAACGATATTGAATACCAAGAAATATTTTTCAAACGTGGAATTCGATGGAAAAGAGCGCTTTGTTTTGTTTTGTTTTCTTTTCCCGTTGGAAAAGGGCAAAGCAAAAAATAGCAGAAGAAGCAAGTGGAGAAATGAGAAGTAAACAAGGCGCACACTTTCACTCTCTAGCCTAATATATATATATATATATATATATATATATATATATATATATATATATATATATATATATATATATATATATATATATATATATATATATATATATATATATATATATATATATATATATATATATTACCCTTTTTGTTATACTCTGACGTAGCTCAGTAGAGCGGTCTATTTGACTCCAAAATAAGTATGGGCGCCACTAACGGTCGCAATATTAACGGACTCGTGAATTGTCATTGATTGCCTTGCATTAGGTATTATCTCTACATAAGGGATAAATGCCAGAACTGTATTTTGTGCTAGCTATGTACAACATTTCTAGGTACAATGGCACGAAAATTCGAGTCTTACCGAATGCTATATAGTTCTAAGAATATTTCTATGTCAGGTCTAAATTTTCGTTTTGTTAGTTACAAACTTTCAGGAATAACCCAGGACGTTGCTGCTCTTTTTTGTAAAGGAAGATTTACCCTGTTTCCACCGAAACACAAACGGCTTTGCGACGAGTGTTCCGGTGACGAACGGCCCCCTGTGCCGAGTGTTCCTACAACGAAATGATCTCAGATTCAGAAAGCTGGTGGGACCTGTTTTCCTGTGACAAGTTTTCCGGTGACGAGTGCGATTGTGACGAGTGGGCCGGTTCCCCATCAGCTCATAGCGTCGGCTGCGTCTGGACTGAAGGTGAAACGAAGTATAGAATTATTATGTGACTCTCGAATAGATTTTATTGTGCTTAATGAACCGAAAAGAATCTTGTACACCGCGCTCCCATTGCCCGAAGGCGTAGGCGTCCAGCGCACGGGGGCGGGAGGACAGCCCGCGCCATCCAGGGTTTGGCGCTGAGTCAGACTTCTTCTGAGCCTGGGAGCTTTCCAGGCACAGGACCGGGCTCGAGAGCGTCTTCAGGCGGCGGCGGCGGCCGATACTGGAGCTCGGCCAGGAGCGACTCTTATATGCCATGAGCGTCCCGGGCCAGATGCTCCGGGGTCGAGTAGGTGCGGCCATGAAGATAGGGCCGGAATCTTGTGTGGCTCTGTTGCAGGACCCGAGCAACCCTGTCCGACTCCAACCTCGTTGGGCAGGCCCTTTCAGGGAGCTCCTGCATGAGCCATACGTATTCGACTGACGGTCTCGTCTGGGTGCTGGGTCCGGCGCTCCAGTTCTCGCTGGACTCGAGACTGGTACCCAGGTGAAAGAAATTTATGTTGGACCTTCTGCCGGAAGTCTTCCCAGTTGAGGAACAGGGCCACGATGCGCCACCATCGTGCAGCGCTGCCCTGGAACGCAACGGGCAATGTGCGCGCGAGGACGTATTCGTTCGAGGCTCCCGTAGCCAGCCTATAGGCCGCCAGCGAGGCCCGGACGTCGGCCACAGACTTCCGGTCGTCGCAGCCCGTGTACGACGGAACTGGCACCTGGGACCGTGGTTCTTGAACTTAAGGGCCGTGTTCAGCCAGGACCAGGCGTTGCGCGACCGTGTCGCAGAGATTGGCCACCCGAGCCATCAAGTCCGTGGCCGCCGGGTGAGGCCCTCTGCGGTCTCGCCCTGGTCTGCGGTGGCTCTGCGGCGCATGGCGAAACCAAGCGCAGAACAAACAAAACAAGACAAAACAGGCAAATAACAGACAAATAACACGAAATAGAATACAAAAGAGCCAAGCCGTGATGGCCAAGATGGCGTCCGGTGGCCGAAACCTAGTCGAACCGCCACGTAGGCCTATCGGGCCTGTCAAACTGGAAAAAAACGGGTTAAAAGCCCACGGTTCAACCCGCAGGAGGGAAGTAGGCCCCACGTTGGGCGCCAAAATAATGTAGGGTTCGATGCGTACTACTCACCCTCAAGAAGGACCAACAAGGCCGATACAAAAGAAACCACCTTTATCGTCCCGCAGCTGACCAACTATTTCCAGCCCCTCGAGCCCGAGCTAGTAAAGGGCTAGTTGTTTAGACAGCGTGAGGTGGTCTGCCCTTGAATGGCGACACTGGTTCACGCTGTAAATGAGAAATGTAGCCGTGCGGTACGATTAACCTTACACTGTGGTGATACACGACCGTGCGCCGGTAACATCCAGTGTGAAGCCGACAGATCTTTTGCTTAATTACCCAAGGACCAAGAAGAATGGTGCTCACGTAAGTACACATGCCGCCTCTGTAAGGAAGTATCGGGGGGGGGGGGGGTTATAACATAACTAATATTACTGCAATATTCACTCTCAAATATGAAATTAGATTGAAAGGGTGAAGATCAGGCCAGAGAAGGGTGTACCGCCAAGCTTAAAAAGTTATTGCTATTAGAACAGGAATTAAGGTGAAAAAGTGCAATAGCTAGCCTATTTCAGTCAACGCGTGCACATTATGCGATTTCAATAAAACGCCTAGTTTTGAGTGCGCCTAGTGCGTTGATTTCATTCTTATTTTCTTGGGCTATATAATACATTATATGAATCCTGGTGCTTCTGCTTTCCCTCAAAGCACTCGGGAGTGTCAATCGCTGCAAACTACGGCGAATGACAACCTTGAAAATATCTTTAGGCCTAGAATAATGAAATGTGCGTTGTGACACTGCGCCTGACGTAAGCACAAGCTTACCTCATGCTTAATGTCACGTTTTTTTTTTTAAGTTTCGTCGTTGACCGAGGTTTTTCTGTAGTCTGGATTGATTGGCTCGCCAGATTAATTTGCGGGCCAAGTAGAAGCACCCAGTTTAGAGATGTGTGAACACCGGTTTGAATCGAATAGCGCAGTGTCGTACCTGTTAGAGCCGAGAAGTTTCGGTGGCGACCTCGGATGGTTTCAGCTCCTGACGTCACGACCAGGATTTGCCTCGCCGTGATTAGCAGGATTTGCCCTCTCTGTGAACCGGCGATTGGGCAGGCATTATCAGTGTCGAGGAAGCTATGGTTTGGCCAATGGCGAACTTCGAACACAGCGACGCTTTTGGTGGCACACGTCGCTAATAACTTTGACACTGTTAAGAAAACCTGCTGTCGTGGCTTTCTTACCCACTGTGAAGGCTATGAATGACGCAGTGCTATTCGATTCGAACCGGCGTTCACACACCCCTACTGTATTTTTGTTTTGTTTTTTTACACTCTAAAAACTTAGGAGTGTCAGCTTTCCCGCAAAAGCACTTGGGAAAACCAATCCTTGCAACACGCAGAAGGAGATGTCATTTGCTTAGCTTCCTCCGAGTGTTATATCGCTTGGTATTCCTCTATCCACCTCTCTCTCTGCCTGTATCTATTTGTCTTAAATCTAAGATTCTGTGTTTTCGGAGTTTATTTCTCATGATATTTGGAGGATGCTTTTCGGAGGTTATTTTTGGCTGAGACTCCGTGGTTTATCAGAGTTTATTTTTGTTAGATTCCCAATTCTCTGAAATTCAATATTGATTTTACTAACTTCCTAATAAAGAAATTAAAAAAAAAACAATCCGCGTACCATCAGTTGTTCTCCTGAAGGAACCTTGACGAGCTAAAAGGCAAACCCCCTTTGTCAGAATAGTTCGAGATTTTAAAGGAAACTGCAATTGCATCACCTCGGGACCACTGACATTGTGCTCTTATCAAGTTAATTTGTATAACACCGTCTTCTTTTATTTTATATTTGGCGTTTTATTTTGTCATTCTGACGTCGAAATTTGAAGTTTTGGGGATAAATCTGAATTGGCGGAAAATCTACTGGCGAGTGTTCTTCGAATTGTTTAAAATTTATTTATCCGAAAACATGTAGCTTTTCTTATATCGCTTAAGTGAAAATAAATTAAAAGGCGGTTTTGTTCATCGCACGGTCTTGGCACATTATCACATATAGAAACATATATTTTGCTTCCCGGGAAAATCGAAACACAAAGATTCGAAAAAAGCGTTCTAATCCCATCAAGACCACCCCACTCCAGCTCAGGATACTCTCCATGGGTATGTAATGTGGGCGAAGATTCGCAGTTCAAAATGTCAAATATAAGACCGCCTAAAACTCCCGCGCACTAGAAACGACCGATTTGGGTTAAACAAACCATAATACGACTTCGCATCAAATTTATACTTAAAATTATGCCACATTTTATATCAATATCGTTGCTAAGACAGCTAGCTATTTTTAGTTTAGCAGTGGGATATCAGCGAGGTCACCAGGCTTGGGGTATACGCTGAATTAAAACGCAAATACAACAGCCGACTCAATACCGCGCGTCGAGCTGGTCGAGCACGCGTCTTAGCAGGCGTGGGACGACCCTGACGTCAGCGGGGCCGTTCTAAGTATGTCGTCTTGTTGCCAAAGAGGCCAGTTTGGGTTTCGCAAAAAGAGCCGCGGGTAGCAAACACGTGCATGTCTTAGGAAGAGCATTCCGCCTTGCATCAATCGGGAAGTTTATCGTATTTTGTTCCGTAAAACAATTTTGCGTGCCCGCGCTGCAACATCGAAACGTGCTTTGACCGAGCGACTTGGAGCTCAGTCCCGAGACAACTCAACACGATTTGCTTAGATTTCCAGATGAAACTTGGGCAACAAATGCCAACGCGTCGGATATTCCATTCTCTGTAGACGTGGATGTCTTCAAAGTGTCGGCGTGGCTGCAGTATAATAAGGGGCGGCGGATCGTCTGAAAGGTTCGCTTTTCTTTCGGCGCCTTTATGGCATGTTAGATCTCCCCCAATCAATCAGTTGATGTGTTAACTTTCTATCGCAGTTTCATTATAATTTCACGCTTAGCTCGTGCTAGCCTACTCCTTTAAATTAAACAAAGTACTTGCGCTTGCAGCTGCTGGCCACATCTCTAGCGGAGCACCACTGCGATATCGGCATCTTGCAATCCTATGACTCAATTCGTCTTAGCTGGGAACAGCGAAGGCTTGGGAAAAGAGGCCAGTTCCTTTAAATATTCACATTCTGCGCTATGCACGTTCCCACTGTTTGCAAAGATCACAGTCCACACGTGCTAAATATCAGACCAGTCAGCGCTCGCTCACAATTGCGGTAAGCCAGAAAGTGGGCGTGCGTAACACATAAACACAGCAATGAACGCGCCATCATACGCTTTTATGGAAAAATGTATAGGTCGGGCACTAGATGCATTTTCTGAAGCTACGCGCTCACGCTCATCACATTTTTTTCCCGAGAGACAGAGAGAGAGAGAGAGAGAGAAAAAAGCTTTATTGACTGAGGAATTGGGTCAAGGGGAATTGAGGTCCTGGTGGTGGTGGTGGGCGAGGGGCCGAAGGCCAGTCACCTCCTAGACGTCTTCTCCTTCATTTAGGTTGGTGGTCCCGTGGTGGCCGTCGGCCGAGGCCTTCCGGCAACCTCTTCCGCCCTTTTGACCAGGCGGGCCAGTAGGTTCGGGTCGGGGCTGCGAAGCGAGGCCTCCACCTCTCCTGAGAAGGGATTTCGGGAAAGGGATCCAGGGGCATGCCCAGATGATGTGGGTCAGGTTGGCATGAGCGCCACATAAAGAGCACGCCGAGGCTGGGTTGGACAGGTGTCATGGTGGCCGGGCTGGGGAAAACTCCCGTCTGGAGTTGGCGCCAGACGTGGAATTGTTCCAAGCAAATGGATTTGTCCACCTGCGGATAGATCCGGCGGGAAAGGAGGTAATAGGTGGTGATGTCGTGATTTCCGCTCAGACGGTCTCGCGCGGACCGGGCTCCGAAGTAGGGATACGGGCTCGGCCCTGCCCGGATAGTAAGTCCTCTGGCTAGGTCGTGGGCCGCCTCGTTTTCCTCGAGGCGGCCCACGCCGGCACGCCTTTCCAACAGGCGTAACGGCGTATGGGGCCAGTCCCATGCTGTCGCGGTAGCGCAACATATCTAGTTGAAGTTCGCTCAGCTACGATGTGTTCATGGCTATCGCGGTGATGAGAGGCACCGATTCAGGAATTATGTCTGTGGCATCGGCACCATCAGCGCAGCAAAACCCTGTGGTAAAACCAACGTTACTAAAACTCTCAGTTGGGAAACTCACCCTCGAAACCTGGGTCGCTGGCGTCCACCGAGACCGAGCTAAATACGATAATAGCGCCACCCTTTAGCAAGAAGTTCAAACATGAAAGTTGCTTTACATAGCTACTTCGAAATCGCCCCGCGAGATGGCGCCACCGGCCCTTGGCCGACCCGACGTGCAGCCATGCAGTTCCCAGAGTGAACGCTGCGGGAGAAATGGCGGCGTTGCGATCGCCATTAGCTCGGTTCTCGAGTACGGATCGGAGCCACTTTTTTAAAGCAGGCTCTATGGCAGTTTCCCAACTGAGGGGTTCTAGTAACGTTGGGTAAAACCTACCGGCACACCGCTAGCTCGCCGCTAACGCTTCCATTCTCCTACTGTAGAAAGAACTTCCGGTTCCGGTACCAGAGTACGTCACGACCGTCAAAATTACGTCGCGGCTTGTTTTGCGGTGAGTTGGAGAGGAAGAAAAACTCGATATTTCATTAATTTTTCGTGCAGAAGTTAATAAACCGAAACGAAAACGGATGCCTGTTCGGCGTTCAGTTAACAATGAAGGTTGAATGTAAAAGTTATTTGGCAAAAGTAAAAAGGTCCTTTCATGGTCCCTTTAAGCCGCAGTTTGCGGTTTCTTTTGTGTCTGCGCCATTGTTTTTGGATTCCTTGGTATACCTGCCAAAGGTGGCTGAGACGGGAGTCTACGGCGTCAGAAGGGATGTAGGGGTCTAGGTCTTTGTTGACTGTTTTTATGTCTGCGAGGAGTTGTTTTTATGGCTGCTCGTCCTGGAGGTGGAGCACCAACTATGGGCGGCACGAAACAAATTAGTCTATGGCGCGCACAAGACGGACATCGGGCTCTTCGTGTTTGAGACAAGGAATGCCATCTAAGCCAGAATAACAGAGGAGCTGGCCACCTTCAGCAAAGCCAACTTTCGGGAAAGGAAGAAGACTCATCACGACCTCTTTATAGTTAAGAACAGCTGCCTCAGAGTAATGTTTCAAAGTGGTTGTGTCATAGAGTGCATAGGGACGGACAGCAGCACCGAACTTTTTATTGGTTTTTCTTGCGCTCGGGATCAAAGCGAACCACCTCATCTGTATATAGTATCTAAATAGTCATGTACTCACCCTTTTCTCACAATAAACAAAAGGAAATTTGAGTGCGTTCTGAATGTCGCCGTACGACAACGTCGCCGTACGTGGCCAACGACGTGCTCTTATTTTTGCCTTATTCTTACAATTAATGACCAAACTCTCTACATATACGGCTCTGACATGTGCTGCATCTAATAAACTTGAGTACTTAAGAAGAAACTTTAAATCAGCATCATGTAGCGGTAAATTGGCAGATTATGAAGCTTTTGTCACGTTCTTTCTAGAGTATGTCGACATAGTATGGAACCCTCTCACGATATCCATAATCAATTTAATTGAAAAAAGTTCCAAGAAAAGGCCTGCAGCTTATTTGCAACAGGTACCGTCGTACTGTCTCTGTGAATAAACTTTATGCGACCTCTGGCCTCCAACTTTTAAAAACTCGGCGTTGGATAAATAGGCTGAAATTTTTGTTTAATTTATATACGTCTGTTTTAACCTCGACAAAACTAAGTGCATTTGCCGCTGCCCTTTTCCGCGTTACCCGTCAAGGGCACAGAACGACATGGCCCTGTCTGGGTACTCATGCAAGATAGATTCGTTCAAATGTTTCTTCTCCCCAAGGACGAAACAGAATTAGAATTCTCTACCAACTGACATTGTTACAATAACTGATTATGCATCAATCGCACGTGAACTTTCTCAATATTACTCATAAATGTTCTCTTCGTGTGTTCCCGATTTATGGTGTACTGATAATGCGTGTACCCAAATATCTTTCAGAGCTTTATAGTGTGCCCAGTGTTTTATAAAATTGTATAAGGTTTTTCCAAAACTGTTTTATACATATCTTCTTCTGACCCTTTTTTTTTCAAATGTAATTTATCTGTACTGATTATTTCCCCACTCCTCCAGAATCCCCACCAGGAGATGCAGTATCAATAAACAACAAATCCCGAAAACGACATCATTGCCGCCATTGTTACTTCCACCGGCACCTTCACCGTCGCCTCGCAAAGGACGAAGACGGCTTGAGGAGGCTGACTGAGAGCTGAACATTATCGAGGGCGCGAACCGTCACGGCTCAGTTCGAGCAGAAGGCGAACTCCAAAACACTAACACGGGGTTAAGTATAGTGCTCAAAATTAAGGCCCATTCACCCATACGCCAAAGCGCTACCTCAGCACTGTTCGTCAGGGCTGCAAATGGCACGGACTTTGCTGCTGCATCCCGCGCTATATAAATGATAGGGCGCTGATACAGTGCATGCGGCATCAGCGTTAAGTTACTTTCAAGTCCGCAATGTATAAGCGCTGTTTCTAGTGTTGATTTAGCGCTGCGTTCCTAGGGCTGATTTAGGTATATGTGAACCGGCGTCAGAAAGGAAATATTCTGCCTGAAGTTCCCATTCCGAGGACGACGCTTAAACGCGAGATCTAAAATGATACGTAGAGGGCAAAGAAGCGTTCATCAAACCCTCGACCAAAATAACAACTCAAATGTCAACTCTAAAAAAAAAACAGTTTGTAAGTTAGCGGGAAGATCTGAGTTACAATGACGTTAGTAGTTGGTAAGAGTTTTACCTTTGCCAGCGTTTACGGCTTGCACTCTTGACAGATCCAAGAGACAACTACCTCGAGGTCAGTGAACGTTTGGTGCACTTCTTTCCTGGGTTGTCTTATCTTTTTATATAAAACCTATATATTTTAGGGAGGGTGGTTGTTTCTAAGCTGACTAGAAAATGCGTGACTAAGTAAGTATAGTGGAGTTGCAACCTCGATGTTACGTTAATTAATGAGAGAACACAAATACAACGTGCAAAACGACCACTTACAAAAGGAATATATATCTATATCTATATATACAGGGTGTTTTTTTTTTTTTTAAGCTTAACAGAATTTTTTAAAAACAAACCATGAAAGCTAGGTTAATGCGGTCTGCGCAGGTGAGTTATACGGCCAGGGGGACATAATATAGGAGGCTAATCGTAACGATCAGTCGGCTAATTAGTTAAAATTTGTTATTGAACTTTTTAATTAATAAAAATAGACATATAGTTTCAATTAGAAACTTCGCTCAGCGTCATCGAAAACCACTAAATCAGTAATTTTTATAACGACTTTGAACGCGTGAGAAGCGTAGTAGTGCACTAAAGTTACCGCTCGTGGAGCAGGTACAAGGCTGGGGCTAGATCATAAGAGACGGAAAAATTGCGCGGGCGCCTGGGGGAGGAAGTGGCCGAGTGGGCTAACGCGTCTTAGCTCGGAGCGTGGAGCGAAAGCTTGCGCTGGGAACCTCCTGGGTTCGATCCCCGCCGCCCCCGCCCGTTTCGATCTGGATGAGTTTCGTACCGGCACGCGTTCGTGTGATCATTACTGCGTGATGCACGTTAAAAACCCCAGGTTAGCGGTTGTACCGCACTGGCTAAATTTCTCATCTACAGCTAAGAGACCGATTACCCGTTGAGGCGCATCTCCCCATCAAGGCTGTATAAACATAAAGAGCAAACCAATTTTTTTTTTTTTTTGCGCGGGCGCCTTATCTCAACCGCTAGCTTTGTACGTGCTCCATGAGCGCTAAATGTAGTGCACTACTACGCTTCTCATGCGTTCAAAGTCGTTATAAAAATTACTGATTTAGTGGTTTTCGATGACGCTGAGCAAGTTTCTAATTGGAACTATATGTCCATTTTCATTATTTAAAAAGTTCATTAACGAATTTTAACTAATTAGCCGACTGATCGTTACGATTAGCCTCGTATAATATGTCCCCCTGGCCGTATAACTCACCTGCGCAGACCGCATTAATCTAGCTTTCATGGTTTAAAAAAAAATTCTGTTAAGATTAAAAAAAAACACCCGGTATATATATATTCATACACTTCACTGGCTTATGCGTGATAAACTTTGTCATCGGCACAATTTATTTAAAGGAACCCAAAGTTGCCTTTCCGCCCGTATCGCTGGAAACTATTATAAGTTATAACCGATAGCAATGTGCAGGAATCTGACGTGTAGTATATAAATATTATTTATTGATAAAAGGATGCAGGCGAGCTGGTTAACCTGGACAGTTTGGAGATTCGTGTTGTGATGTCCCTTCGTTCCCGCTCTCAAGTTCAAATATCGACACATGGAGTGCCACTTGCGCGAAGCGCTATTTAGCAGCAGTATACTGAATGCCTCTAAAATAAAGTAAATACAAAATGCCACTTATGTCGTAAACATCGCGGGAAAGCAACAAAAAGAAAAAAAAGACGAAAACCTTACTAAGACAATAACTACCTTCACTTAAAAATTGTCAGTCAACCTGTTGTATTTGAAACAACCAAGTTTATATCAAGATCCCGAATGCTCAGATTATTTCTTTGTCTTTCTCAATTAAGAGCTTGTCTGCTTTAATGACACCATTACCTAAGCCGCTTGAAAGGTGCCCCGCCCCGTGTGGCGGCTTCGTGCGACTTTCGCGCAAAAGTTAATATATAGGGCAGTTTCAGTATACACATACATCATATATATATGCCTAATTAGAGTCTCTAAATAAGCTATGCTTCGGAGTAACGACAGCTGACCCATCTTATTGTTTAAAATATTTCTTGACAGTTATATGTAGCCTTGTCTGATGATTGCAGCTCAAAACACTTTTCCGTTCAAGACGTAAAATAGTCCGCGACAGAGCAAAACCATATCGCATGAGCCTTCTGGCACCGGATCGGATTCTGTATTGAAGGAATCTATATAAAAATTCTATATATAGAAGGAACTAGACGATACAGGCGCCGGTCTGACGACTTCCTTCCTTCGTCGTCTTGCTGTTTCCGCGGCGGTTTATTGTGAGTCAAAGTCACGAGCTCAACCTATACCTAAGCTTTTTATTGTGTTTACATATGTACGCCTTTAATCTGTAGAGTCGAGCAACAAAATTACGAGGGCCTCTGTACTCTTTATCTTGAGCACAGTAATTTCGAGAACAGAAGGCAGAAAATTGAAGCCATTTGGCCTCATCCGCTACAGTGGCGCTTCTCAAAATAAACACCCGAGAGGCTTATAAGGCATTTTTGTCTTTATTTTTGAAGTACATCACATTCTTCCTATTACAAACAGTTTTTTTTTTCTTTATAGTTGGCTTAGTTAGTCAAGGAATCTGAACTTCCTTGAGATATACGCGTCACCTTATCATTGGCTTGAGGAGTCGAGGATCTGAGTTGTGATTGTCAATAAATCGACGTCCGACCAAAGCTGTTCGCTCGATAGCTATTTGAGATGGCAGTACTTCAAATGCTTTCCCTGTCTCGCTCGCTGTTCGAAAGATTTCGAATTACAAATCAGGTCAAAACTATTCTTTACTCGCATTACATACAAAAAAAAAAGAATCCTGTGCATTCTTTTTTTTTGCAGAACACTCTGGGAGTCGATCACTGCGAACAAAAGGAGGATCCCGTCGGATGACAAAGCTTAGGTTACGAATAGACCTGAAAATGCTATGTGCACAGAGGCTACGAGCTTGACGTCTCTCTTGCTTTTTGTTCTTGCGTGCATTTAGTTTTCAGGTCTTATATGATATGCGATCATTCCGCTGTTCGCAGTGAATGCGGGTCCTGTGGGTCCTAAAAAACAAAAAACGCACGGGCTTTTTTTTTTTTTTTGCTTGTACAATTGGAAGTACGTGGGTTAAGATTGAATAAGGTGAATCCGGAAAAACAACATTAATTATACTTGGTCATGACTCGTTCCTGTCTCATTTCAGAAAAACGGATAATTTTGCCACCTAGCTTCGGCATAAAACGTGTTGCATTACTTTCACTGGTGGAAACAACTTTCTGCATGTTTTTCTTTTTTTTTTTCACGAGTTTAAATTGAGTTTTTCTTTGTCCTTTTAAGCATAGGACTGGGGTTCCGTGTTTTCGGATAAATTTGAAAAAAAAATTCCGAAAATCATTTTCCGGCAAATATTTTGTCAATTCGGATTTATCCAAAAAACTTCGAATTTCGAAATTAAAAAAAAAAAAATTAGCCTGTCAAAGTTTTTTCAGGACAACGAACCATGGTACCCAGATCTTTCTCTTTTTTTAATTTAGTAAAACTAAGCTTTCCATAAACCCCGAATTTTCAGCAAAAACAAAAACTCCAAAACAATAACCGACTTTCACGTGAAATAAATTCCGAAAACCAGGAATCCTAAGCATACCTTTTATACCGATATGAAAAAAGTTCCCATTCTTCGACCAAACTGGTCCCCACTTTCCAAGATGCGCATTCGAGTCACCCGGTCATTCCTTTCCAGAACAGCGTGTCGGTCTCTATAGTCATTGACAAGAAACGCAGGCCGTGTCCCATTATGTTCACGTATACTTTACGCGTGATTCTTTCATGGGTGTCTTATCGGCTGCAGATGCCGCACTCTCATTGGCTGAGGAGCTAAGATGTTCGGGACTCGTCACGCCCCGCGTTCCTTAAGCCGTCGGTGACTATAAGGATGCATTGATGTCTGGCTGCCTCACAGCAATCGTCCTTACAGCTAATTAGTATAGTTCTCGAGAAGGACGATTCTCACAAAATCGTCATTCTCGAAGGGGGTGAGTGAAACTTGGATTTGTCTTCGAAAAATAGACATTGCCTTCTGTTTATTTATTTATTTATTTTGGCAATAAAAAGATAAGTGTGCCGTTCAGTGGCCATTTAGCATGCACTCTGACAAAAACAAAACAAAAAAACGTGCGTTTATTTTTTGCATAACACTCGGAGAGCCAATCACCGCAACTTACAGAGGCAGCTCAGCGGATGACGATGCCGAAACATATGTTTAGACCAAAAAACGCAGTCTGTGTTGTGACATTAAGCAATGCAAAACGTGACGCTTGCATTGCTTAATGTTACAACTCAGACTGCGTTTTTTGGTCTAAACGTATGTTTTGGCATCGGCATTCGCTGAGCTGCCTCCGTAAGTTGCGCTGATTGGCTCTCCGAGTGTTATGCGAAAAACAGACGCACGTTTTTTTTTTTTAGAGTGTGGTGTGTGACGAAAGCAGGCGCCCTATGACAAGGTACGGTCATATATCGTTTGTTCCGTCCCAACTTGATTGGCCGCGTTTATATTATTCAGGCCATAGGCGTGAGTTCCAGTTCTGGAGGTCTACACTTAACCTTAAAGCGATGTTCTGGCGGCGCGCATCATTCAGAGGCCTACCACGTGTCATGTAGTCGCCAGTTGGCGAATGGACCGATCTCACCAGGTAGTTTCTTTGCGCCACCACTGCCAACATGACCATGGATCAAGGCATAGCCTCCCCTGTACTGACCAAGCCTGGCAGATCGCCACGAGAAGCGGCCGCCGAAATTGAAGCTAGAGCGGCAGACAACGGATGAGAGGAGAGCCACGTGACGGGCGCCCCGCTGTGGAGAGGCGCCGAAACACGCTTCTCCCGAGCGATGGAATGTCCGCTCGTGCTCTTCGCGTTCCTCGCGCTACCGCTTCTTTTTTGGTCGGGTTTGAAAACCATGTTTCGGGTCCTCCCCGCTGCAAAAGCTGTGCGCTGACGTCCAGGTTCCCCGAGAAATACTCTGTGCTACCAGATCCTCGCGCTCCAAATCTGCGACCGGGCACTCAATGGCTCCGTCGTCCAACTGCCTGGCTTTGTGAGTATATAGGAGGAGGCTATGATCATGGTAACTGTAGTCCTATGGCACGCGGGACAACCCCGCTGGAGCTCTGCGCGAGCGGAGCACGAGACGGCACGAGCCATCCCGTGCACTGGAGCTTCTCCCCTGTGAACTACAGTTACGGTGTACTAGAATGGGGAGGTGCGCCGTCCGGTGGCCGTGAGTGTGTCGCGATGTGCAAGCACGCCGGTGGGGGCGCTTTGGGACAGAGCGCGGTCATCCGACGGCTGACCTGAGGCCCGGCGGTCGCAGCAGAGATGGCTTATTCGGCGTGAAAATGGTAGCATTCTCCGTTTCTTTTTGACTGCTCGTTTGTGAGGAAGAATAAGTTCCATCCTATCTAACACCCCTAGCTGTGAAAAAGCGTGACTTGCACGAGCGACAGAAGCTTATATTCAAAGCGCCCATGCTGTTTGGGAGGGGCCAATTACTTACCGTCTCGCTTCTTAAAAAAAAAATGTTTTGTTTTGTTTTGTTTTTATAGAACAATAATTGTCCATCTCACGTTACATACCAGCATAAGAAAGCGAAGCTCTATTATGATATGATATCCTATGGATTTCCTCCCCACTTTACTGTCGAAGCTATTTGAATTATTTTTTCGGCAGCTGTACATTTTGCAGACCTTTAAATACCTAGGTTTTTTTGTGTGTGTGTGTGTGTGTGTGTGTGAATTCATTTTTTTTTTTTTTGTGTAGCCTGGATTAACGATACCGAGCTTTTCTTGACTTCTGCATTCCCAGTCGAAGCTTATAGACCAGGAAATGACTGAATTGATTTTATCTAGTGATGGTGCATGATATGATAATAAACATCAATACTGGCAAGATAAATTGAGCAACCACAACTGCTGTCTTAATTGAAGAGCAATCCCACTTGAAGAAATTTGTTTTCCCTGACATGTCACACATTTATCTTAGACTTATTTTTCTTTCAACAGTATATGATTTTGTTTTTCCTTTTAGAAAAAAATGCAATCGCGTGACGCAGTAGAACATTTTATTGGAATGAGACGATCCCATCCCGCGAACAGAAAGGCGTCGCTCGACGTCCGAAACAAGGAGTGTTTCTCTTTGCACGTGTTGTAACCCACGTTGCATCCCGGCACAAAACACCACCATCCTCTCTTTTTTCTTTGAAGTATTTTACATCGTTGTGAGTCCCTTGTCTCTCCGGCACAGCTAGCAGCCACACAATATATTGTATCACTTCACACACAACGCAGAACAAGAAGAAAAGAGTCACACAAACACACACCCAGCCAGCATCGCTAAACGCTGGCCGACTGGCCTCCTGGCCCCGCTGTGACTGGCAGCGCCATACCAGGCCCCTGCGGCGGAATTAGGCTACACGACACCCAGCTCCTCTGGAAAGGCCGACGCGTTCGGCACACCTCCCAGTTCTAGTACACCCTGCTACAGTTAAGGCGGCGTCACGCATGCGTGGAACGCTTGGTGAGAATGGTCTGTTCCTCTCTCCTTCAGGAGCAACCGCGCGTCGCGCGCCATAGTATTGGAACAAAACATTATCTGTTCATTGTGAACTGAAAAGAAGATGAAATGTGCGGAAGAGACAAGGCTTTCCCTGTGTATCTCCCCTGTATCATGTCAGCCACGCACTCGGTCGTTTTGGTCAGTGCTCTTTGCCGTGCCTCCGTGCCAGAAAGGTCCGCGATGCACGCGAGGTGACAAGTCCGAGGTGTGAGCCAGAAGACCCTCATTCGGGTTTTCGGGGAGTGCTTTGCGCACAGGGCAGGAATGTGTGTGTGTGTGTGGGGGGGGGGGGGAAGACACGTGAGAGGATGGCATGTCCGGGGGGACCCGGTAAACGTCACCGTTGACGTTACAGGCGACGTCACTCCTCTCTCTCGGATTTTTCTGGGAGACGTTTTGCGGGTTGGTTTGGACCGGTCTCTACGGGTTTCAGAAGCGCCGGCCGCCGCTGAGGGTCAGGGAAGAGCACAGATGACTCACGATTCTTCTGCAAGCGGTTTGTTTTAAAATTTGATTGAGTGATGGATGAAGCGTAGTTACAACTCAACCCTGCCTGGGAACCCTGCCACTGGCCTTCTCTTGTCCTTTGGCCTCTTCACGTAAATGTTCTGCCGACCTTTGATGTAATATCTCTTTGTGTGGGTACACACGGTTGTATACCTGTAAGCAAGTGTCTGGGTATGTGATGTGCGCATGTACGTGGGTATTTCGCAAAAATCGCGTCAGCAAAAAAGAAGAAAAAAAACATGACAATAAGAGGGCAATGGTCGCTAAGCGGATATTTCTGGAGCCGAGATTTTTTGTCGACGAGTCCACGCGTGCAATCTTCAAAGGACCTACTTCTAACTATTTAGCTGCAATTAAATCTTCATAATAAATTTGTTCCTATGCTACCAGTGCAATAAATAATGCATTTCTTTTACACGGCGTCCTCACTGCAAAAAGATCCCAAGTTGGTTAAAATCAGTTTAAGAGGAAAGAGGCGCTCTTGAAAGCCTATCAGAAATGGCGTTCAAAATTTGGGAACGGGCCCACTCGTCACAATCCCACTCGCCACCGGAAAACTTGTCAGAGGAGTACTGGTCACAGCGGCCTTCAGGATCTTGGTTATTTCGTCATAGGAAGACTCTGGACAGGCAGCCGTTCGTCACCGGCACACTGGTCGCAATTTCGTCTTTTATTTTATTTTTATTTGAAATACTATCGGTTCTACACAGGACCAAGATAGGAGTGAATTTGCACAGCACAAAAAATACACTCGCTTCAAAATGCACAGATCAATAACACGCGTTTAACCCAACGATGAAATGACAACTCTAGGTACTGCTGTCAGAAATCTCTGAAACAAGGGAACTAAACTCTTCTCGAGTTCCAGCGGTCCCGACATGTGCCGGTAGCTTGTTCCATTCTCGCGCTGTTTGCAAAAAGAACGAGTACCTAAAACAGTGTTTGGAAAACTCCCCTCTTCCACATTCCGAGCATGCTTGTTGCGGGTTATACGCGACATGCTCTCATTAATATACTCTTGTTTATTTACTAGAACCAGGTTATTCCTTATGTTATAAAAAAGTTTAAGCCGCTTCTGCTTCCTCCACACTTAAAGGAGGGGTAGATTTGCCCTTTTATAAAGAGGTGACACAGCGTCCAGCCGTCTATAGCAAGAGAAAACAAAACGTAATGCACGCCGTTAAACTTGCTCCAAATTTCATATGAGATATTTGACATGCGGGTCCCAGACTTCACATGCGTATTCTAATAAAGGCCTTATTAGCATATTGTATGATGTGAGTTTTGTTTCTGAGGAAGCGAATTTAAGAGAGCGCCTGATGTATCCTAGTCTTTTATTAGCTTTTCCGATTATATTGCTCACGTGTGGTGTCCAACTTAGGTTTGAGGCTATTGTAAAACCAAGATATCTAAACTCTGACACTCGGCTTAGTGCTTTTCCGTGCAGCAGCGCCATACATACTGTCTTGTCTAAGTTTAACGACATTTGCCACTTAACACACCATTCATTGATCTGAGACAAATATTCGTTTAGCATAATTTGATCCTTAACAAACTTTACTTCAGTATAAATCACACAATCGTCGGCAAATAATCTGTCTTTTACAGGTGAATCTTCTATAAGGTCATTAACAAAAACCAAAAACAGCAGGGAACCCAGAACAGAACCCTGTGGAACACCCGAGTTCACATCACATTCATCCGAGCTAACCCCTTCAATACTTACAAACTGTCGACGATTATTTATAAAGGCCTCAATCGACCGAACAATCTTATTATCTCCCAAGATGGAACTCAATTTGATAAGAGTTTTCTATGATTAACTTTGTCCAATGCCTTCTTAAAGCCTAAAAATATCATGTCTGTTTGTCCCTTAAGATCTGATACCTCACAAAAATGCTCCATGGTTTCTACTAGTTGCGTGACCGTTGACAGCCATGCTCGTACTGGCTGAGAACGTTATTCGATAAGAGAAATAGCCGGATATGTTTATAAACGATATGCTCAAGAACCTTGCACGATGTAGACGTTGACGCGATGGACCTATAATTGCATACAGACTTAGCATCTCCACTCTTCAGTATTGGAATTATCTTGCTGAGTTTCCAGTCATAGGGTACAGTGCTAGTCAAAATCGACTTTTTAAAAATTAAGTGTAGATACATTGCCCTCCATTCTGCATATCGCTTTAGAAAAGAACTTGGAATTTCGTCCGGCCCCATGGATTCGGAAGTTTTTGAGTCAAGCAACAAAGCCAAAATACCCTCACCTGACAGTTGCAGGTCATCATCAGCCCGTGGAATTTTAGCAGATGATCTAAAGTCTACAGACTGCTTATCGTATTTTGTGAAGACGCTTGCAAAGAATTCGTTGAATTGAACCGCAATCTCTCGCTTGTCGTTTATAGTTCCTTGCACCGTTTTGATCTCGGAAACCGATTTCCTAGCTGGTGCCAAATGCCTCCAAAACTTTTCCGGTGATTCGCGGATAAACTTTTGCGTTGTCACGTTATAAAACTTGCATTTAGATTCTTTTAACACAGATTTCAGCTCAATGCTTAAAGCCGAGATATCATTGGATAATTCCGAACTAGGGGTACGACGGTACCGTAATCTGCGTCACCCTATTTTCCTTTTTAAGTTAATAGCTTCTCTCGTCACCCAAGAATTATGCATTCGTTTACGTTTTCTTTTGAAGGGTACGTACATATTTATACATATATGAACAAGTGTTTTAAATTTCAACCAGAGGTCATTAACACTTCTTGACTCATCACGACTAAGTTCCTCAAACGGTCCATAGTGGTAATCTAGTTCGTCTAGAATAGCCGTGTCATCAGCCATGCCGAAGTCTCTGTAGGACAAAACGGGTCTGGGCGTTTTTCTAAACGGCGTCAAGGTCATGGTCACGCTAACTATCAGGTGATCTGAAAAACCGGGGAAGAGTTCAACTTCGGCCGAGATGCAGCCCCTTCGCTTAAAAATATATCAGATCGAGAACTGACTTAGCTATTGCCTTGAATACGTGTATACTCTCGAAAAACCTGTTTTAGCCCATGGGAAAAACAGAAATCTAAGATCCCAGTGGCGGTTTCACGTTCCCGCGTTCCAGGCAACATTTCATCCCACATTACGTCCGCTATATTAAAATCTCCCGCAATCACAACATTTTTGTGCTGTACGCGCAAGTGGCGCAGAAAGTCATCTAATTTATTAACAGCACCCACACCTACTCCTGGAGAACGGTAAACAGCACCAATATTCAATTCTTGGGATCCTAGATACACCTTGCACCATGCTGTTTTTATGTCAGGCGGACTCTACCGAGTACTTTATTCTTTTATCAGTGAAGATGGCCACACCTCCCCCTCGAGTGCTACGCTCATTTCTTATCACGTTATATCCAGGCGGACAAATGTCGGAGTCGAGGATAGCGGGATGAAGCCACGTTTTGGTCATCACTACTACATCGAGTTGTTGCTCAATCAGAATGTGTTCGAAATCAGTGCTCTTGTTGACAATACTGCGGGCATTAACATTCGATAACCGAAACTTATCAATGCGCTCCTGTCATTCCTGTACAGCAGCATGGGCCTCTGTCTTACGGCCGGACGCCCGATCACTCACTCTGAAACGCTGACTTGTAACTTCGTCCCAGGCATAGATAACACTGTTAACTTTGATAACTTTCAAGTCATCAAAAACCAATGCAACTTTTTTTCCGTTCTTCCTGCTTCTAGAGGCGCTGTGCCCAAGTTTCTGCCTTTTCAGTCTGACAGTGCTGAAATAGTCTTCGTTAATGAAAACGTTTGTACCTTTCAACTTTTTAGCATTGCGTAATATTTCCTTCTTTTCGTTAAAATTTCCAAGGTCCAGGATGACAGGCCTAGGCCTGTTCTCTGTAGACTTTCCCATTCTATGTATGCGTTCGACACTCGTTACTGAAACACCCAGTTTATCCCGAAATATCCGTTCGATCACTTTGCCCCTCAGTTTCTGCTCGTTTTCGTTTGGAGCCTCTTCTAGCCCCCAAATTACCAGATTATTACGCCGACTACGATTTTCGAAGTCGTCAATCTCCCTTAACATGCTGTCCATAGTAGCACGCATTACAGATACTTCCTTTTCGGACTCATCAAGCCTCTTTGTGATCTCAGCCGTCTCCGATACAGCTTTTTCCTACGTTAGCCAATTTCTCCTTCATTTCCACTATATCCTTCCTGATTTCATTTTGACCGCCAAGGATGGCCTGCAGATTGGCTGCGGTGTCGGGGCCAGGATTTGTTTCTATGTCCCCACAACGCAAAAGTAACAATGCGATAATGTCACAACACTCAGAAACAATTAAACGTACAGGGCATGTGGGCTCGGTAGCACTAGCAAACAGTGACAATCATCACGAATGCAGCTGTAAAATTGAGTATCACCAACCAGAGTGAAGAACAAAAGTGGACTTGTCATTCCGCTCATGCGGGTTTGCGCTTTAGAAAGACCAGGGTCATCCTTGTTTTACACGAAAGAACTGGAACGCCCGGAATTAGTCCTTCCACGTTTTTAACAACAAAGGGAATTGAAACCCGACTTAGAAATACGTTTAGAACGCTTCTGGTAATACTAAATTGAGGAGAGTTTGAAACTAACGAACCTTAACGCACGAGACTTCGATGGTGTTGTACTAAATTCGTTCGTGGTATTGTACCAAGAAATTTCGTACATAGGTAGCAGAAAATGCAGTTCTGGAATGCATTGGTATCTAGGGATACGAATCACTGCAAGGCTATCAATAAACGTTTACGAGTCTGGAAGTATTTTGATCGTTAAGGGCACACCTACTTGTCTCGGGGAACAAACAGACCGCTCTACGTCAGAGCATAAAAATAACACCGGTAAACTATTTTTCCTTTTCTTTTTTTTTTTTTGGCTGGAGTGTGAAAATGTGCATTTCGTTTATTTGTCGTTTTTCCACTTGTTTCGTTGGCTATTTTTTGCTCTGCTTTTTTTTTCAATTAAATGGAATATTTACTCGATGCCCGATGTTTCTTGGTATTAAACATCTTTTCCGCAAACAGCACACTTTATATTGTTGCAAGAAACATTCACTTATCTATATGAAACAGTTTTATAATCTAAATTATAGAAAAAAAATCGTTTTATGTTTTTTAGCTTATAAGTATTCACACATAAAATCCTCAGGATTTGGCATGACAGTTCTAAAAACTGCTAGCATGATAAAACTTTTTTTTTAATAGCCACACACTGTTGAGCGTGCTATGCTCATGCGACAAGGGATCTTTGCTAAAGCTCCACGCCTAGACTGTGATTTCTGTTTTACAGTGTGTAAAATATTGTATGACCACGAGTATACGTATATATTTTCTGCTTTATTTCAAGTCGATGTAATACTCTCGGGAATGTATGTCATAACTACTTCGCTTGCAACTCAAATTGTGAATTGTAACTTACTCTTTGAAATACTGCCAACCATATTACGTAACCAAAATAAAATATATTTTTTGTAAAAAAAAAAAAAAGGTAACGTAAAAAAAGAAGAAAAAAATGTTTTTTTTTACGAGCTTTTTGTGTGACGAGTATTCAGGGATGATGATAATTCCTCGTACGAGATGCCCTGTAACAAGTTGGCCTACCGGACGAGTTCAGCTATGACCAGTTGGCCTGTGACGACTGGGCTTGTGATCAGCTCTTGACCCCAAGATTTTAATGCAAGCCACTGACACAATATATCACTAAACGTGAGAAATTCTGCGGGAACCGTTTTGATTGTTTATATTCTTCGCAGACACTCACGTGACTTGATTTCGGTTGGAATGGTATAAACACAGGATATAGAGCTTTCTTATATTATATCCTGTCCCCGATATCTGACACCCGCACGCCGGCCGAGTACATCCGCAGCGTCACGGGTTGAGGAATTGTTCGTTCGCGCGTCCGTGAGATATTTTCAGTTTTCTTTCGAACTTCTTTGTTGAAAGGAGTTCTAAATCAAAAGCGTGCTCCCTGTCAAGCATGGCGATTTTCCCAAGTGTTTCTTTTTGGATCGCTGCCGCAATCATGGCTGCACAAGTAACTCGTCTTAACTCCTCGAAACTTCCCGCAGCCGACTGTCCGCAACTCAGTCATTGCATCTGCGGTCGGTACGTAAAAGGCTTCCGTATTTCCTGCTCAACGCACGTCAACTTCAGTATCAATTTTGGGGATATCTCCAGCGACCTCGTCAAGCTACCAGGGTTGAAGATTGACAAGCTCATTATCAATAGAGTGAACGAAACTGTCTTACCGCCAAACTTTCTAGCCAATCTCACAATAAGATATTTCGTAATAAACGACGACAGGTTAGAATTCATCGCCGACGAAGCATTTGTGGGCGTACTAAAACTGACCAACCTGGTCGTGCTCACCACTCAGCTCAAGAAAGTCCCGCACGCTGTCTCATTTCTTGGACCCAAGCTTATAAATCTGGAGATGACCAATAACCACATCGAAAAAGTCGAAGACGTCCTAAATAAATTAATTAACTTGAAAATCCTAAACTTGGAATACAATCGCATTGTGAGTCTCGATGACAAGTTGTTCGATAATCTTATTCAGCTGAGAGAGCTTCGACTTGGAAATAACATGATCGACCATCTTCCCACATCACTGCGTCGAGCGAAGCAGTTGGTATTCGTGGACCTGCACAATAACAACATTAAGGTACTTGGAAGTGTTCTTCGAGGTCTTCAGCAATTAAAGGTATGTATCCTTCCTTATGAATGTATTCACGTTGTCAGTGTTTCCCAAAACGCGGGCCAAATCGTCCCTGTGAAAAGTACGCATCGCACAGAAAGAAAAAAATGTTATTGTCGTACCCATCTCTACCAAAAAATTCATTTGTAAAAAAAAAAAAAAGAAAATAGTAACATTTAGCAATAATTGCTTTCGAGTAATTAACTTTTAGAGCGCAGCTCTAAGGCACCCGTTTCCGGCTTGAGCGGCGTCGCCATCGCCGTCGGCGTAACCGCGCGTTGCATTATGGGACGTTTCCCATAATGACGTCACACGTGATGTCACGTGTGACGTCACGAAGTCACTTGAGAAGGTCACGATCTTCACAGTGAAGATCACGGCCTTCACGAGGGTCACGAGTGACGTCACGAGGGAGGAGGGAGGGAGGGGAGGGAAAGAAGGGGGAGGAGGAGGGGAGGAGAATGAGGAGGAGGAGGGAGAGGATGGAGGTTTTGGAGGGGGAGGAGGAGGGGGAAGGAGAAGAGGAGAGAAAAGAAGGAGGAGGGAAGAAGAAGAGGGTATGGAGGAGGAGGAAAGGCATACCCTTCTCTCTGTACCCTCACCTCCTCCTCCTCAAGAGCTGCGCTCTAATTCGGCATTACAGGGAATTGTAAACGTCTTTCATTTTTAATTAGTAAACTTAAAGGCATGATTTTAATTATAACTCCTGGATATCATCGAAAACCTGTAAATTAACTCATTTTAGAAATATCGTATAAGGCACGTTCATAAACGTGCACAGCGGAGGGGTCAACTATGCCCCCCGATGACCCAGGAAGGGCGCATGCTATAGGTTCTATTGTTTTGGGGTTTTTTTTATTTTTTGTGCAACACAACAGAAGTAGAATCTTACCTAATTTGCGCCCCTCCGGAGTCATCGGGAGAGGGGGGGGGGGGAGGGCTCCGGAGTGTTCCGGAGTCAACCGGAGCACAAATAACTTTAGATTTTTTTCTGTGCGATGTGTACTTTTCGCAGGAACAATTTAGCCAGCGTTGAGAGAAATACCTTGTATGTTTATATCACGAACACCGTTGGACTTTCGAAAAGTCCACTCTACACTTTGCAAGCGAGACAGGGGCCCTATGTTACACGGCTGGACCAAGCGGAACCGAGGTACAGGGAAAACGTCATGTGCAGCGATTGGTCAGCGCTGCGCCACTGACCAATCGCAGCAGACGGCGTTGGCCCGGTCCCTTGGTCCCGCTTAATCCCGCCGTGTAGATAGGGCCCCATGCAGGGTTCTTAACGGTTTGGTGAAGCCATCCAATACAAAAGACAAAGTCGAGCTACTGACACTTTTAACGTCGCGAAAACCTGGGAACGACAAATATTTTGCCCTTGTATGTTTTTTGCCGATATCTGATTTTCAGAATGTTGATGCCCCTGAATTGCTTGTATTAGTATTTGTTATATTAACGTTTTAACTTACAGCGTGTACTCGTCTTGTTTTCTTGGCAGGAACTGTACATCTACGGCAATAACATATCGGACATAAACACGATATTTACTCGCGGTATCAACCCTGAAATTGTTCGAATTGAAAGAAACCCGATAACCGAGTTGCCAAACCGTCTAGTGTGGTCAAACATGAAGGAGTTCCATGCACAACAATGTCACATATCTACAGTAAATCCTAGGGCATTCCAAATGCTCACTCAGTTAAGACTCCTCGATTTGTCAGAAAATCAAATATCTGATGTGAACAGTATCGTCTTTTCGCAAAATTCTATGCTCGCTACATTCAGTGCCGCCTCTAATTTAATCAAAAACATCGATAACATGTTCAACAAAACGCGCAGGCTGCAGTTCATAAATTTGGGTAAAAATTTCATTGAAGATATAACAAATGCATTCACAGGGTTATTTTCGCTGGACAGATTGAAGATGAAACAAAATAGGATCCGTTTTATTCGCGATAAAACGTTCAACTCCAATCAGAACCTTAAGTACCTAGACCTAAGTCAGAACGAAATTGAATGGCTGGGGACAAACTGCTTCAAGAATCTGGTCAGGCTAGGTCATTTGGACCTCAGCAAAAACAAACTCCGGGTATTGAATGGGTCCACAAGCAATTTGCCAGGACTAATCTTTTTAGTTTTGGATGACAACACCTTGCGCGTACTCGAAGAGAAAGACTTTTTTAACGACCCGCAACTACGCTTTGTTAACGCTTCCCGGAACAACATCACGAGCGTCGAGGGAGCCTTCAGAAGCTTGGATACCGTGCGAACAGTCAGGCTCCTGAGCAACCGACTCACTGCAGTGCACAGAAAGAGCTTTCCAGACTCAGTGAGCAAAGGGATGAAAATATCTCTACAAGGTAGGCACCTTTTACAGGGTAAGAGGGTGATCAACCAGCGTTGAATGTAGTAAATATTGCGCTTTTTTTTTTCATGTTCACGCAGGCAACCCGGTCTTCTGCGACTGCCAGATATTATGGCTTCTGGTGAGTACAGTTCACACGACAAGAGAAGTGAAACAGTCTGCAACGGTCCCGCGTGGTTACAAGGACGCTCTTTGTACAACTTGACTACCGATGAAGTTACCACGTGGTATGCAGACTGCGACGAACGGTGCACCTGTGAGTGCCACTCTGATGACTACGGCAGAGAAATCCACGTGAACTGTTCCAATAGAAGATTACACGATATACCGAAGTCGTTCCCCGCAGACACCACGAAGATATATCTTGGAGGGAATCAACTTGAGTACTTGAACGATACTCTCGTAAAGAAGACCCCCAAACTTCGTTTTCTGGACCTTAACACAAACCTACTTTCGAACATCAAGCCTTCTGTGATACCCAACCATGTTCAAGTACTCAATATAAAGGAAACAAGCTCAGCAGTTTTCCATTGGACCTTGTTTCTAGTTTCAACCTGTCTAGTATTCAGCTGACCGATAATCCCTGGAGATGCGATTGTGAAGATTACTCCTTCAGTCAATGGGCAGCAGCTTTCGATGGGACGGTAAGTGTTACCTTTTTCCGCTGCAACATGAGCGATTTGAAAAGAGTGCGAGTCATTTCAACAAATCAAGGTGTGCCATATTGCTATGCTGCTTTTAAAATATGCTTGCATGCATGCATGCTTCCATTATGTCCAACTGTGAGGCTGTTACGCGCGTGGAATGGTGACATTGCACAGTATCGATTAAATTAAAATTCTAAGTTGAATGGTAGGTGGAGCAAAGCTCCTTAAGCCGGAGTCACAATGCTCATAGATCATACAAAGACAGTCTGCAAACACGAGTCACCGCAATATCCGTGGTTCGAATGTGCGCGTGCCAGGTTTCTCCCTGAACTCATTGCCATGTGGCATTCGAAGTACGGATCTCGCGCTGACTCGCGTTTGAATTTGTATGCAGACTGTCCTTTGTGGAAAGCAGTGTGGCCCCGGCTTTAGGGATCAGTGTTTCTGGGCTCTACACCAACATACAGTTTACAAACAAGCGCACGTTTTCCCACACCAGGTGTTGGCGAGCGCGTGCGCACAAACCAGAATCGCGCGAGGGAAGCGTCTGCGCATTGCTCAGTGCAGAGCCGCTCTGGCTCAGTGCCGACAGCAGCGCCACCGCAGGAGCGTGACGTCAGAGTTTATTTGGTGCATAAAATTTCTTCACAACTTTTGTGCGACCGAAAACAGTGCCGACTTTCCAGTCTATAAAATCTAGCGAAGGCGAAACTATGTTACGGCAATCTTCATTCGAAAATATCATTGACGCTAGTGAGAATCTAACATTTAATTATTTAAGAGAAGTTGAAAATAATAAAGGAATCGATGATAGGCGATTATATTTCTAATGGTAATTTCTAATCGTTGCTTTGGCGCGGAGAAGGATAAGACGATGCGCCAAGGGACTTACAGAGGAGGGACGCGAGCCCGCGAGCCCAACACGCGAGCCGGCCGGTCGCGGCATTGTAGGCGGGGAGGGCAGACGTGATGTATAGACCGTTTTATCGTGGGTAGCGCCATTTTGAGAGCAAGAAAAAAAAAGGGGAAAGGTCTACCGGAGCTCTCCCCCCCGCTGGGTCGTTAGAATAAGTGAAAGTCCCGGATGAGAGGCTTCGTCGGTGTTGGGTGTATGCAGTGCCGGAATTTCGTTCGCGCTTTCTTCTCTCTTTTATACTCGAAAACTTAATTAGAGCCATGGGTTTCGATGGCGACAGTCTCCCAGTCATCGGGACACCATCGCTCGGTGATAGGGTGCACGAATAACGACAGAAAGCGTTGAATACTGTCCGAGGTCCAATGCAAGCGTGCAAAATGTCACGCTTGCATTGCTTAGTGTCACAATTCGGACTGCGTTTTTTTGTCTAAGCATATATGTTTCGGCATCGTCGTTCCCTGAGCTGCCTCCATAAGTGAAGGTGATTGACTCTCCGAATGTTGTGCGGAAAAATAGACGCACGGGCTTTTTTTTTTTTTTTAGGGTGTACGTACTGTGTAAAAGTCATAAGGGGCACCGACTTAAACCACAAACGTTTCGTGCAGCTAGGGCAAGGCAGAGCTGGGACTTTCTAAACATTGTGACCCATGTTTATGGTCTTTGCTTTCATCGGGATAATAAATACTATTCAACACTGACCGCTTTAATCTTTGCCTACTTTGTGATTGCTTTATTTTCTGAACATTTGTGAGGTTTGAAAGCCTTTTTAGATATCCGGCGGCGGTTATCGAACATACAAAAATGTTAACACTGCGGTCATTAAACGTGGTCTTGCGTCACTATAGGTTTTAATGCATTTGACTGCACTGCGGTCGACGTCAAACACGTGTTGTGAGAGCATGAAAGCACGTGCTTTTCAGGAGAGAGACTTTTCTGTCGCCCGACCCCTCCCGGACGAAGTTTCATCTTCCTTAAATGCTTAACAAGCGCGTTGGTAACGGCAGCAACAACTTGGTGCATTCGGAGGCGAAACGGCTCCGCGCGAACCGCATGCTCTGGCGCGGTTTAGGCCATTGCCTCAAAATGACGACTGGAAATCGACATAATGCGCTTGACATAACAACAAAGCCCTGTAGAAAGCCACTTTTTATTTGTATTTTAACGAGCTTCAAAAGAAAACCCGTTTTCAGATGAATACGCTCATCCCGACTTACCCAAATTAGTAAGAAATTCGCAGAACGCATTCCTCATTAGTTTCCTTCTCCGTTCTACAAACAAAAAAAAAACGAAATCCAATCTTTTGAAGATGGTAAACGTGAAATAAGGATATTAAAAAAAATTAGCAATTAAAATTTAAAAAAAAATTGTTTGATGGGTTTCACCCTAAATGAAAAACGCCTCAAGTACACCATTCCCGTTTCCTTTGGCAAAATACAGTATATAAAAATAAGTAGTTTTCCAAGTTATTCACTAGTTATCGACCTTGCGATGCCCCGTCATAACATACTTCTGTTCCCTATGTGCATTTATTAAGACGAAAGCCTTATATGTCTCATCGTTCAGTCGACCTTCGAAGTCCTTGGGCGAAACACGTCGACGACAGAAAAACGACGAAAGTACGCCAAAGTGAGTCAAATGGGCTTCGTCAGAAAGCACGCTGTCTTCGGACGTTCGCTATCACGGTTACGTGACCACTGAGGCGAATTAGAGGTAATGAAATTAAGAAGGATGACTAAGCGAAGTAAATCACGTTTCTGTCTTTAATGCATCGGCGCTTGGGACTTCGCCTTCAAGTCGTCTTAGGGATAATATAAGAGACCCTGTGATTTTTCTTCCATTAGATCATAACGGTACCGTATTATTCTTTATAAACGCGGAAGAGAGCTGGGTTCGACCCGATGTCCTGATAAGATTATTTGTGGAAGAGCGATGAATAACTATTTGCTAGGATTGTGCAGTTATTCGAATTTTATAATAGTAATTTCGAATAATATTCTATCCGATATTCGCGCTGAAATGAACTGCGATATTCATATTTTTCGACGTGTTAAAGGACACATGGAAAGGAAAAGAAACTTTTTTTTTAAACAGCCGGGTTGGAAAAGGAAGTCATAAAACGAATTTACAACGGAAATAAAATTTTTAGAGCTATATTTACGGCGCTATACGAATTTGTGGTTGGCGCCCACGGGCGCCGCGGAAAAGTGGCCCATATTTATCACGTGACTGGCCCCTATTTGTCACGTGTACTTGCGCTCTTTCAGAAGCTTCCTATGGTCTCGAAAGTTACTTATTCATCTTCGTTTGAAGTGCAACAAGAAACAAAGATTAATATGTAACTTTTAGAGCCCAAATGAAGCTTTTGAAAAAGCGCAAGCAGACGTGATAGACCTGCGCGCCCGTCAGATGACGGCGGCAGCGCCCGAAGCAGACGAACTAAAGCACTGGATAATTTTAAGACGAACTTGTGCGGCGGCGCGCCGACGACGGCGTGGAGAAACGCGTTGAAGCGGCGGCGCACAACGCTCAGCGTGCGGCGGCGGCGACGCGCAGGTCTACCACGTGACCAGCGGCGGCTCCCGCAGGCGCCAACTACAAATTCGTGTTGCGCCATAAATATAGCTCTAAAAATTTTCTTTCTTCTTTGTAAATTCGTTTTATAAGATACTTTTTCCATCTAGGCGGTTTAAAAAAAACATTTTTTTTTCCTTTGCATGTGTTCTTTAATAGCGGCGGGTTAGCTCCGTTGAGCGCGCTTCTTCCCGAGCACCGATGCACTGCGGAGAAGCAACAGCCGCGGAGCTCGCTTCCGCTGAGTGTTGCTTCTCCGCGGTGCACCATGCTCGGTAAGAAGCGCACTCAATGGAGCAGACCCGTCGCGATCAACTCTTTCGAAAACTACAAACATTGCAGGCGCGTGCTTAGGAGAAAAGCACACTTTCACAACGCGATGATGCACAGGCGCCGGGTATAGTTGAAAAGAAACGGAAACTTTGTGGATGTTGATTGCAGTAAAATGTTCAAAACTAAACTGTGGTTATTATGTAAGGGCATGTTAGGCTGAGGCGGCCTGGCGACCTGCGTTCATCATTAGTGATTGTCTGTTTTCTTTTCTTTCGAACTTTAGATTGAAAAGACCATACTTACATATAACAAGAATATTTATAAACCCCCTCGATTATGTATAGCTGAGCACCTGGACCATTTCCACAAGGACGCCGCCATTTTGAATTTCGGAGCTTCTGAGTATGGGCGAAAACATTGTTTTGCCGTCACCACGCCAATAGAATGCATTTGGGACATAAGCCTAACCGTCACACATTGTCGTTTTGCCTACCCTTTAATATTTTACTATTCGCAGATTGAAATGTTTTATTATTTTTTCGTCACCCATACCAGATACGCCTATTGAGTGGCTGGGGACGAGAGTAAACGAGAAAAGGTCTATAGGTTGATTTTTATGTCAAATGTGTCGTTTACTTCCCCATAGTGACAGTCCATAAATATAGTTCAGCAGTGGCGTAGCCAGGAGGTTTTTTCGGAAAGGGGAGGGGGGGGGGGGGGGGTGCATGGGGACTTGAGGTGGCTGGGATGTCCGTGACTTGGGGTGCGGAATTTCAAGTCGAGCTCTATAGAAATTGTTAATAATATTAAAACGTTCGGTGCAGTTTTTTTTCTGCAATGCCATGGGATAGTCACATTAAGATTTCAAAAGTGTCTCGGGTTGTCTGGTTTGATGTATCGCACACATCAACTCTTCCAATTGCTGTTAAAATAATTACTTATAATGCGTTATTTCTTTTTCCACTTAATTTATTGCCGCCTTGTCTGGTGCGCAGCCACGGAACCCAATCTTGGTCAAATTTACCTTCTTCAGATAAAAAATCGTGAGAGCTATCTACAATGACCCTTATGATTATCATACTGAGATCATGTTCAATAAGTTACAAATATTAAAAAAATTCATAACTTACATAATTATAGACTATGCCATCACTATCATAAAAAGAAAAAAGAAATGGGACTTCAATCCCAACAGAACTAGCATCATTAGAGCAAAATACTCTAAATTACGTGACCTGCCACAATGAATATTTTAAGGTTCTTAAATGCAGATCAAATAATGAACAACAAATAGTCAAGTACATGTTTTAACTTGTAAAGCGCCTGAAAACGACGACACGAGGAAGACGAGACAGGACGAAGCACTCACTTACAACTGAACGTTTATTGAAACACACTTACTATGTGTACACAAATTCAGGCTCCCGACACAAAAAGGCAAACTCTTTCTCAGTTAAGTGCACTGACGGTGCACTTACGCAGCTATCCTCACTCTTTGCTCTAATGCACTAGGCCTCAAACAATACTTTCTCAGTTTTGTTTTTAGTTTTCCAACTATTTTTTATTTCGTCAATATTACGCGCACACGGACACCTATCACAGCGAATTGCTAGATTACCTGATGGGGAATTTCTAACAGATAGGGCATGCTTGCGTGCCCAGTCGTTGATGCATTTCCCCGTTTCCCCTATTTACGCTTTTCGCAACGTCATAGGTATTTCGTAGACAACTGACGTTGCTCATTCAATGTACTGCGCGGCGTGTTTCTTGGCGCAAGACTCAGTTCTTTATTCTTGGTTGTTAACTCTTGAGCACAGACTGGACAATTTTGACGACGCAAAGAACACCACGGGCACCTCAAAGTGTGCGGCGATTCTTTTTAGGCTGTGGGACAGCCCATGGACGGAGGGGATTACCACCGGTCCCGTCCGTTTCATTTTTTAACCTTTGAAACCAGGGTTTCTGCAACTTCTTTCAAAGAAAGCTCTGGATAGCCCGCCGTTTTAAGGCGTCGCACATGATCAAGAAAGCTTTCGCCCATGTTATGCCTACACGGCTTGTCTAGGGAGGCTCTCATCAACGACACAATCCCTCGTTTCCTGTGCCACATCCTCACCTGTGCCTGGCCTCACCTTCACCCATCAAACATGGTGTCAAAACGGCTGCAGTTCTTGTATTTAAACTTCCACTTCGACAAAGACCACGTATGCTGGAAGTACCAGCCACGCTCGAAGAAAGGCGTTTTGTCTTTTCGTCTGCACTCCAAATTAATGGAACGAGGGATTGTGTCGTCGTTGATGAAAGCCTCCCATGACAAGTCGTGTAGGCATAACATGGGCGAAAGCTTCCGTGATCAGGTGCGGCGCCTTGCCGCGGCGGGCTATCCAGAGTGTCTTTTAAAGAGAAATTGCAGAAACAATGTTTTTCACTTTACACGAGCTTACTGGCACTAGTGGGACTCAAGGATACTCGCACGAAACGCCACTGACCAAGAAACTTTTTTGTTGCGCTGTAATTTCGAGGACAAAACCGAGCGTTTTCATTCAATCTCTCCTTCGCAAAACTTAGATGACGTAGCTGGGCGGTAGCAGTACCGCCCAGTGACGATATTTGAATGCGGCCCATAGATTGGACCCGAGCAATGCGTGGGCACTCGATTTGGGCTCGTGATAATCTATAGCTCGAGAAGCATTCGGGTAGTGTCCTGTGTCCAATCGCTGCAATGACGACAACAGCGAACCATAACAATGTCTGGAACTCAGCGCGTGTCCTGTGCCTTGCCAACACCAGCGCATGGCTATGATCACATTGGCGGCATATAATCGGCTCCAGATAACATGCGGCCGCTTGTTCTGGTTGCCAGTTGAGGGGGTGAACTCATGCTCGTTTTTCTTTATTTCTTTCTGCAACTTTGATTGCGTGTGGTGTAAACGAACGGGTATTTCACAGGTCATTAACGTCAGGATCTGTTCTAAAGCGGTATTTGCGCAAGCTGCAACAAAAATCGTTGCATCGTCTTCTCTTTAAACTTGCACTTCGACAAAGACCAGCGCATGCTGTGCAGTACCGGTCACGCTCTGAAGAAAGGCGTTTTGTCTTTTTCTGTCTGCCCACCCCATATTAATGAAACGAGTGATTGTGTCGTCGTTGATGAGAGCCTCCTCGACGACGTCGTAGGCATACCATGGGCGAAAGCCTTCCTGATCACGTGCGACGCTCTGAAACAGCGCGCTATCCAGGAGTGTCTTTAAAAGAAGCTGCAGAAAACCCTGGTTTCAAAGGTAAAAAAAAAAAAAAACGGAGGGGAAGCGGCCGACCAGAGAAAACAAAATACAAGACCGGTGGTAATCCCCTGCGTCCACGGGCTGTCCCACAGACTAAAAAGAGTCGCCGCTCACTTTGAGGTGCCCGTGGTGTTCTCTGCGCCATCAAACTTGTCCAGTCTGTGCTCAAGAGTTAACAACAAAAAATTAAAAACAAATGGCCGCATCTCCACGTGGTGAATGATGTTGATTGGGGCGAAGCTCTGGTGGTGCTGATGATACTGATTTTATTGTTCATAGGTAGTGCTGATGGTGCTGATCTTTTTTTATTGCTCATAGGTAGTGCTGAGTTCCAGGTTGCGTTTCGATCTTCATTATTACTGCTTTATGGCCGGTGAAATGCAGAGCCAGTGGTTCTTCTAGCGGATCAGCTTGGATCCGCTAGAAGCCGTGGGAACGAATCTCCACCGCTTAAGTCAACGGTCCATGTCAGAAAGAGAATGTGTGGTATGGAACGTGAGTTATATACGCATTTGAGCATTTGACCGCAGCGCCCTCTCGTCTATAAACGTTGAGCCAATGCATGCAAAGTTTAACGCGATTATATACGCATTTGACCGCAGCGCCCTCTCCTGTATAGACGTTGAGCGGCTACATGCAACGTTTCATCCATGACAGAAACCCCAGCTCTTGAGTTACTACCACATCTCAGAGCCCCCTACTCGTCCCGCAGTCGTGGCCGAGTGGTTAAGGCGATGGACTAGAAATCCATTGGATCTCCCCGCACGGGTTCGAATCCTGTCGACTGCGCAAAGATTTCTTTTTCTTTTATGTGAGCACGGACGCGCGGACGGACGGACGGGCGGACGGACGGACGGACAAGGCTAGACCCTGAGGAGCTTCGCCCCTAAAACGGAGTCTTGCGCCAAGAAACACGCCGCGCAGTACATTGAATGCGCAACGTCAGTTGTCGACGAAGTACCTATGATAAGCGGAGAATCTGGGCCAGTTGGTTGACAGTTAGTAGCATGATGGGGAAAACAGCTCAGAAAACACGGACTACTGAGGAGGACACACACGACAGGACAATGCCTGTACTGCAACTGAAGAATTTTAATAAAGGAAACAAAGACAGAAAAAACATACCCGTATCTTAAAAGATTTGTTTCCTTTATTAAAATTCTTCAGTTGCTGAATACAGCATTGTCCTGTCGTGTGTGTTCTTCGTAGTCCGTGTTTTCTGAGCTGTTTTTCCCCATCAAGTACCTATGACTTGCGGAAAAGCGTATACAGGGCAAAAGGGAGGTGCATCGACGACAGGGCACGCGGGCATGCCGCATCTCTTCGAGCTTCCCCATCAGGTAATCTAGCAATTCACTGTGATAGTTGTCCGTGTGCGCGTAATCTTGACGAAACAAAATAGTTGGAAAAATAAAAATAAAAAACCGAGAAAGAATTGCTTGAGGCCTACTGCATTAAAGTAAAGAACGAGGACATCTGCGTAAGTTCACTGTTAATGCACTTAACTGAGAAAGAGTTTGACTTTTTTGTGTCGGGAGCCTGAATTTATGTACACATAGTAAGTGTGTTTCAGCGAACGTTCAGTTGTAAGTTAGCGCTTGGTCCTGTCTAGTCGTCCTCGTGCCCTCGTTTTTTACGCGCTTTACATGTCAAACATGTACCAACCGCAGGTCGAGCACCTGCAGTTGGTATTTTATGTGCCTGACCTGCATTTTACTGCAGGTCAAGCACATAGTTCCCAATTTTCTGAACAGCTGTATAGAGAGTAAGTATAAGCTGTTGCGTTACCGTTAAACAGTTGCACTTTTTTCTTCTTAAATGTTCAAACATATAATGTAAATTTTATACTTACTTAACTATTGTTTGTTTTAATCCTGCTAATTATGTTTTTGTGTGTATTGTCCACTGCCTGCACAGAGTGATTTGTACCACCGTCGATGGGGCTCAGGGCTCGTCAAGCTTCGTGTTGAAGCTTTTTCACTTCCGCACCACCATTTCTTTCTGAATGGATATAAACATTATTATTATTAAAAGGGGGGGGGGGGGAAGGTTACCAAAATGCATGTCCTAAGCCCCATAAGCCCCCTAGCTGTCGCTACTGTAGTTCAGTTAAAATTACCTTAGCTAGGAAGAAGTACGAGTGGAATGAAGCTAGGAACAATCTTCCTGAGTACAGCTGGCATT